>SJYC01069613.1:0-47039 GCA_006408675.1 Madoqua kirkii
CTGAGGACCTGGCGCCGACTGGGGAGGAATCCCCAGAGGCCCCTCACAACTCGCACGGAGACTGGCTTCTCCTGAGAAAACAGGGGCGGGTCCCTGGTGTTCCCATGGAAACCCCAGAGGACCCTGCCGCAACTGGAGAAAAACCAGGAGCTTCTCCCCTGCAGGCTGGGTGAGGCCCTTGTCCTCTGCGGCATCTCAGGGTAATTTATTCTTTCCCTCTTGGACTTTGAAAGGCTCCTTCACACCCTTACTGTGACCCACCAAGTTCCCCGACCCACCCTTCCCACTCGAACGGAACACCAAGGGTCCTGCTGCGACTCAAGAGGAGCCTCGATTTCCCCTGCTCAGCTGTAGATGAGGGTCCTTTTCCTTGCTCCATTGGGAAAGGATTCCTGGGGCTCCCCTAACATCCAAAGTGGAGTCGCTCAGATCACGAGAGTCGGGAGGAACACCAGGAGACATGCCATCATTCCCCAAGGACCACAATGCCTTGTCTACTACAGATGAACCTGACTGCCGTGCACTGCATCTACAGTCACTTCGAGAATCGACTCACAACTTGCTGGCATGTGTGACCACCCTGGGATTACTTGAGGGTAAGCCACCGATCCCTGTGTCCACTCGATGGTGAGCCTGTCACTGTTGCTGCAGCTCGAGAGGAAAGCATCCATGCACGTCTCCATGCGAGACCTGGCCTGACTCCCCTGTGGGGGCTCCAGGGGAACCCCAAGACCCATGTCGGCATGGGCGAGGAAAGCTCAGGCTCAGGCCTCATCTCAAGACGAAGACTGAGGACCAGGCGCCGACTGGGGAGGAATCCCCAGAGGACCCTCGCAACTCGCAAGGAGACTGGCTTCTCCTGAGGCCCCAGGGGCGGGTCCCTAGTGTCCTCGTCGTAACTCAAGAGGACTTCCTGCAACTGGAGAAAAACCAGGAGCTTCTCCCTGCAGGCTGATTGAGGCCCTTGTCTGCTGGGGCATCTTGGGGGAAATCATCCGTTCCCTCTTGGACCTCGAAAGGCTCCTTCACACCGTTGCTGTGACCCACGAAGTTCTCCGACCCACCCATTCCCACTGGAGAGGGACACCGAGGGTCCTGCCTTGACTCAAGAGGAGCCTCGTTTTCCCCTGCTCAGCTCCAGATGAGAGTTCCTTTCCCTTCTCCATCGGGAAAGGATTCCCGGCTCTCCCTTCTCATCCCAAGAGGAGGCGCTTGCACCAGGATAGTGGGAAGGAACACAAGGTGTCTGCTATCATTCCCAAAGACTTCCAAATGCCCCGTCAACTTCAGATGAACTGGATTGCCCTGTACTGCGTCAACTGTTGCCCCAAGGATCTACTCATGCCACGCTGGCATGTGTGACAGCCCTGGGGTACCTCAAGGGCAAGCCACACTTCCCTGTGTCCAATCGACAGGGAGCATGACACTGCTGCTGTAGCACGGGAGGAAAGCGGCCATGCACGTCTACATGCGAGACGAGGCCTGACTCTCCTCAGGTGGCTCCAGGGGAACCCCAAGTCCCATGTCAGCATGGGTGAGGAAGGCTCAGGACCCGGCCTCAGCTCCAGATGAGGACTGAGGACCCGGCACCTACTGGGGAGGGATCCCCAGAGGCCTCTTGAGTCTCACACTGAGACTGGCCTCTCCTGAGGCCACAAGGGCGGCTCCCTGGGTTCCCCATTGTAAATCAAGAGGACCCAGCCCCAACTAGAGAAAAACCAGGAGCTTCTCCCCTGCAGGAGGGGTGAGGCCCTTTTCCGGCGCAGCATCTCTGGGAAATCACCACTTCCTTCTTGGACCTCGAATGGCTCCACCACACCCTTGCTGTGACCCACGAAGTTCCCCGACCCACCCGTCCCCACTCGAGAGGAACATCAAGGGTCCTGCCGCAACTCAAGAGGAACCCCGTTTTCCCCTGCTCTGATCCAGATGAGGGTCCATTTCTCTGTTCCATCGGGAAAGGATTCCCTGCACTCCCTTCGACTCCCAAGAGGAGTTGCTCACCTCAGGAGATTTGGGAGGAACTCCAGGGGTCATGCCACCATTCCCTAATACCCCCAAATGCATCGGTCCACTCCAGATGAACTTGATTGCTCTGCACTGCCTTGATTGTCACCCTGAGGTTGGACTCTCCCAACACTGGCTTTGTGGAAGCCCTGTGGCACCTTGAGGGCAAGCCAAAGATCCCTGTGTGCACTCAACGGGGAGCCTGACCCTGCTGCTGCAGCTCAGGAGGAAAGCGTCCTTGCTTGTCTCCAGACAAGACAAAGACTGACACCCCCGTGGATGCTCCAGGGGATCCCCAATTCCCATATAAGCATGTGCAAGGAAAGTGCAGTCTCCGGCCTCAGCTCCAGACGATGATTGAGGTCCTGGCGCCAACTGGGGAGGAATCCCTAGAGGCTGCTCGCAACTCCCCAGGAGACTGGCCTCTCCTGAGACCACAGGGATGGTTCCCTGGGTTCCCTGTCGTAACTTGAGGGGACCCCGACGCAACTCGAAAAAACAAGAAGCATCTCCTCTGCAGGTGGGAAGAGGCCTTTGTCCGCGGCAGCATCTCAGGGGAAATCACCCCTTCCATCTTGGACTTCAAAAGGCTCCTTAACACCCTTGCTGTGACTCACGAAGTTCCCCGATCCACACGTCCCCACTCGAGAGGAACACCGAGGAACCCGCCCCAACTCAAGAGGAGCCCCGTTTTCCCCTGCTCAGCTCCAGATGAGGGTTTCTTTCCCCACTCCATCGGGAAAGGATTCCCGGCGCTCCTTCAACCTCCCAAGAGGAGGCGCTCTCCCCAGGAAAGTCGGGAGGAACTCCGAGGGTCGTGTCACCACTCCCCAAGACCCCAAAATGCCTCAGCCCACTCCAGATGAACCTGATTGCCCTGCACTGCCTCGACTCACACCAAGGACTGAGTCATATCTCGCTGGCACATTTGGCAGCCCTATGGCACCTCGAGGGCAAGTCACAGATCTCTGTGTCTGCTCGATTGGGAGCCTGACCCTGGTGCTGCAGCTCAGGAGGAAAGCAGCCATGCATGTCTCCTTGCTAGACGAGGCCTGACTCCCCTGTGGAGGCTACAGGGGAAACCCAAGTCCCATGTCAGCACGTGCAAAGAAAGCTCAGGCTTCGGCCTCAGCTCCAGATGGGGCCTGCGGACGAGGTGCAACTGGAGAGGAATTCCCAGAGGCCCCTTGCAACTCGCAAAGAGACTGGCCTCTCCTGTGGACACAGCGGTGGGTCCCAGGGGTCTTTTTCCTGACTCTAGAGGACCCCGCCACAACTTGAGACCAACCAGGAGCTTCTCCCCTGGAGGCGGGGTGAGGCCCTTGTCCAAGGAGGCACCTTGGGGGAAATCACCACTTCCCTCTTGGACCTCAAAAGGCTCCTACTCACCCTTGCTGCAACCCACGAAGTTCCCCGACCCACCCGTCCCCACTCGAGAGGAACATCGAGGGTCCTGCCGCAACTCAAGAGGAACCCTGTTTTCCCCTGCTCAGCTACACATGAGGGTCCCTTTCCCTGCTCCTTCAGAAAAGGATTCATGGCACTCCCCTCATATTCCAAGGGGAGGTGCTCTCACCAGGAGGGTCGGGTGGAATACCAGGGGTCGTGCCACCATTCCCCAAGACCCCTAAATGCCTCGTCCACTCCAGATGAAACTGACTGCCCTGCACTGCCTCGACTGTCACCACAAGGATCGACTCATGCCATGCAGGCATGTGTGACAGTCCTGGGGTACCGCAAGTGTAAGCCACAGATCCCTGTGTCCCCTCGACAGGGAGCCTGATACTGTTGCTACCGCTCGGAATGGAAGTGGCTGTGTACGTCTCCACACAAGACGAGTCCTGACTCCCCTGTGGGGGCTCCAGGTGATCCCAAGACCCATGTCGGCAAGGGTGAGGAAAGCTCATGCTCTGGCCTAAGCTTCAGATGAGGACTATCGCCTGGCGCCATCTGGGGAGGAATCCTCAGGGACCCTCGCAACTCACACGGTGACTGGCCTCTCCTGAGGCAAAAGAGGCGGGTACCTGTGGTCCTCACCGTAAGTCGAGAGGACCCCACCACAACTCTCGAAAAACCAGGAGCTTCTCCCTGCAGGCAGGGTGAGGCTTTTGTGCACTGCGGTTCTTGGGGGAAATCACCCCTTCCCTCTTGGACCTCAAAAGGCTCCTTCACACCCTTGCTGTGACACACGAAGTTTGCTGAACCACCCATCCCTATGCGAGTGGAACATCGAGGGTCCTATTGCGACTCAAGAGGAGTCCCATTTTCCTGTGCTCAGCTCCAGAAGATGATCCCTTTCCCTGCTCCATCGGGGAAGAATTCCCGGCACTCTACTAGCATCTCAAGAGGAGGCATTCGCACCATTAGAGTTGGGAGGGATATCAGGGGTTGTGCCACCATTCCTCAAGACCCCCAAATGCCTCGTCTACTTCAGATGTACCTGACTGCCCTGTACTGCCTCGACTGTCACCCCGAGGATCGACTCACACCATGCTGGCACCTGAGACAGCCCTGGGGTACCTTGAGGACAAGCCACAGATCCCTGTATCCACTCGACAGGGAGCCTGACACTGCTGCTGCAGATCAGGAGGGAAGCGGTCGTGCAAGTCTTCATGAGAGATGAGCTCTGACTAACCTGTGGGGCCTTCAGGTGAATCCCAAGACCCAGTTCAGTATGGGCGAGGAAAGCTCAGGCTCCGGTCTCAGTCACAGATGAGGAGTGAAGACCCTGCACCGATTGGGGAGGAATCCCCAGAGGCCCCTCACAACTCAAACGGAGACTGGCCTCTCCTGAGGCCACAGGGGCGGGTCCCTGGGGTCCCCGTTGTAACTCGAGAGGACCCCCCCGCAACTCGAGAAAAACCTGAAGCTTCTCCCCTGCAGGCTGAGTGAGGCCCATGTCTGCTGTGGCATCTCAGGGGAAATCATCCCTTCACTCTTGGACTTCGAAGACTCCTTCACACCTTGCTGTGACCCAAGAAGTTCCACGACCCACATGTCCCCACTTGAGAGGAACACTGAGGGTTCTGCCATGAATCAAGAGGAGCCCCGTTTTCCCCTGCTCAGCTCCAGATGAATGTCCCTTTCCCAGTTCTGTCGAGAAAGGATTCCTGGCACTCCCCTCCATCCTAAGAGGAGGCGCTCACACCAGGAGAGTTGGGCAGAACACCAGGGGTCGTGCCACCATTCCTCAAGACCCCCAAATGCCTCTTCTACCCCAGATGAACCTGACTCCCCTGCACTGCCTCGATGTCACTCCGAGGACTGATTCACGCCACACTGGCATGTGTACAGCTCTGATGTGTACAGTAACTGGAGGTCAAGCTTCAAATTTCCTTCTCCACTCGACGGGCCCCTGACACTGCTGCTGCAACTGGGGAGGAAAGCGGCCGTGCACAGCTCCATGTGAAACGAGGCCTGACTCCTCTGTGAGCATCCAGGGGAACCCCAAGACCCATGTCAGCACGGGCAAGAAAAGTTCAGGCCCCGGCCACAGTTCCAGACGAGGACTGAGGAGACGGCGTCAACTGGGGAGGAATACGTAGAGGCCCCTCGCAACTCGCACGGAGACTGGCCTCTCTGAGGCCACTGGGGCATGACCGTAGGGTCTCTATCTTAACTCAATAGGACCCCTCCGCAACTCGAGAAAAACCAGGAGCTTTTCCGCCGAAGGCGGGGCTAGGCTCTTGTCCGCTGTGGTGTCTCAGGGGAACTCACCGCTTCCCTCTTGGACCACAAAAGGCTCCTTCACACCCTTGCTGTGATCAACGAGGTTACTCTACCCACCCATTCCAAGTTGAGAGGAACACTGAGGGACCGGAGCCACTCAATGGAGCCCAGTTTTCCCCTGCTCAGCTCCAGATGAGGGTCCCTTCATCTGCTCATTCTGGAAAAAATTCCCGGCGCTCCCATCACATCTCAAGAGGAGGCGCTCGCACCAGGAGAGTTGGGAGGAACACCAGGGGTCGTGACACCATTCCGCAAGACCCCCAAAAGCTTCGTCCACTCCTATTGAACCTGATTGCCCTGCACTGCCTCGACTGTCACCATGAGGATTGACTCATGCCACGCTGGCACGTGTGACAGCCCTGGGGTACCTCGAGGCAAGCCATAGATCCCTGTGTCCGCTTGACGGGGAGTGTGACACTGCTGCTGTGCTTGGGAAGAACGTGGCCATGCACGTCTCCAGGTGAATCGAGGCCTGACTTCACCGTGAGGGCTCTAGGGGATCACCAAGACCCATGTCAACACGGGCGAGGAAAGTTCAGGCTCGGCTTCAGCCCCAGACCAGGACTGAGGACCAGGGGCCGACAGGGGAGGAATCCTCAGAGGCCCCTCATAACTCGCACGGAGACTGCCCTCTCCTGAGACCACAGGGGCAGTTTCCTTATGTCCCTGTCATAACTCGAGAGGAACCCTCTGCACTCAAGAAAAACCAGGAGCTTCTCCGCTGCAGGCGGAATTAGGCCCTTGTCTGAGTGGCATCTCGGGGGAAATCACCTCTTACTCTTAGACCACCCTTGCTGTGGTCCACGAAGTTCCCCGACCCACCCATCCCCACTTGAGAGGAACCCCGAGGGTCCCACTGCCACTCAAGAGGAGCTTGATTTGCCCTGCTCAGCTCCAGATGAGAGTCCCTTTTCCTTCTCCGTCGGGAAAGGATTCCTGGTGCTCCCCTCTCATCCCAAGGCACGGCGCTCACACCAGGAGAGTTGGGAAGAACACCAGGGTCGTGCCACCATTCCCCAAGGCCCCCAAATGCCTTGTCTACTCCAGATGATACTGACTGCCTGCACTGCCTCGACTGTACCTTGAGACTTGACTCATGCCACGCTGGCACATGTTAAAGCCCTGGGGTACCTCGAGGGCAAGCCACAGATCCATGTGTCTGCTCAAGGAGAGCCTGACACTGCTGCTGCAGCTTGGTAGGAAAGCGACCGTGCACGTCTCTACATGAGACGAGGCCTGACTCTTCTGTGGGGGCTCCAGGAAAACCTGAAGACCCATGTCAGCATGGGCAAGGAAAGCTCAGGCTCCAGCCTCATCTCCAGACGAGGACTGAGACCGGGCGCTGACTGGGGAGGAATCCCTGGAAGCCTCTTGCAACTCACACAGAGACTGGCATCTCCTGAGGACACAGGGGTGGGTCCCTGGGGACCCCGTTGTAACTCAAAAATACCTTGCCACAATTCAAGAAAAACCAGGAGCTTCTCTACTGCAGGCAGGGTGAGGGACTTGTCCGCTGTGGCATCTCGGTGGAAATCACCCCTTCCCTCCTGTACTTCAAAATGCTCTTCACACCCTTGCTGTGACTCAAGAAGTTCCCCAATCCACGTGTCCCCACTCGAGAGGAACCCCGAGGGTCCTGCTGTGACTCAAGAAGAGCCACGTTTTGCCCTGCTCAGCTCCAGATGAGGGTCCCTTTCCCTGCACCGTCAGGAAAGGATTACTGGTGCTCCCCTCGCATTCCAGGAGGTGGCACTTGCACCAGGAGAGGCAGGAAGAACACCAGGGATCATGCCACCATTCCCCAAGACCCCCTAATGCCTCATCAACACCAGATTAAACTCACTGCCCTGTATTGCCTTGACTGTGACCCCAAGGATCGACTTACACCAGGCTGACACTTGTGACAGCCCTGGGGTACCTCGAGGGCAAGCCACAGATCCTCTGTCCGCTCGATGGGGAAACTGACACTGCTGCTGCAGCTCTGGAAAAAAGCTGCCATGCACAGTTCCACACGAGACGAGGTTGACTCCCCTGTGGCATCCCCAGGGGAACCCCAAGACCCATGTCAGCACGGGCGAGGAAAGCTCAGGCTCAAGCCTCAGCTCTAGATGAGGACTGAGGACAAGGCACCGACTGGGGAGGAATCCCAGAGGCCCCTGGCAACTCACACAAAGACTGGCCTCTCCTGAGTCCACAGGCGTGGGCCCCTGGGGTTCCCATAGTAACTCGAGTGGACCCCACTGCAACTTGTGAAAAACCAGTAGCTTCTCCCATGCAGGAGGGGTGAGGCCCTTGTCTACTGTGGCATCTCAAGAGAACCTCGAGGGTCCTGCCGTGATTCAAGAGGAACCCGGTTTTCTTCTGCTCAGTTCCAGATGAGGGTCCCTTTCCATGTTCCAACGGGAAAGGATTTCAGGTGCTCCCCTCGAATCCCAAGTGGAGGTGTTCATACCAGGAGAGTCAGGAGGAACACCAGGTGTTGTGCCGCCATCCCCAAGTCTCCCAAATGCCTCATCCACTCCAGATGAATCCGACTGCCCTGCACTGCCTCATCTGTCACTCCGAGCTTAGACTCACGCCATGCTGGATGTGTGGCAGCCCCAGAGTACCTCAAGGGCAAGCCACAGATCATTGTGTCCGCTCGATGGGGAGCTGACATTGCTGCTGCAACTCAAGAGGAAAGCAGCCATGAACGTCTCCACGAGACACGATGCCTGACTCCCCTGTGAGGTCTCCAGGGGAACCCCAAGACCCATCTCAGCACGGGCCAGGAAAGCTCAGGCTCCGGCCTCAGCTCCAGACAAGGACCGAGGACCCAGTGCCAACTGGGGAGGAATGCCCAGAGGCCCCTCACAACTTGCACTGAGACCAGCCTCTTCTGAGGCCACAGGGGTGGGTCCCTGGGGTCTTTGGCGTAACTCAAGAGGACCCGGAGCAACTCAAGAAAAACCAGGAGCTTCTCCCTTGCAGGTCTCGGGGAAAATCACCCCTTCCCTCTTGAATATCAAAAGGCTCCTTCACACCCATGCTGTGACCCACCAATTTCCCCGACCCACTCATCCCCACTCGGGAGGAACCCCGAGGGTCCCGCCGAGACTCAAGAGGAGCCCTCTTTTCCCTGCTGAGCTCCAGATGAGTGTCCCTTTCCCTGCTCCATCAGGAACGGATTCCCGGTGCTGTCCTCACATCCCCAAAGGAGGCGCTCACACAAGGAAAGTTGGAAGGAACAACAGGGGTCGTGCCACTATTCACCAATACCCCAAATGCCACTGCAGATGAACCTGACTGCCCTGCACTGCCTCGATTGTCACCCCAAACATTGACTCACGCCACGCTAGCACGTGTGACAGCCCAGGAAACCTGGAAGACAAGCCACAGATCCCTGTGTTCATTCAATGGGAAGCTGACACTGCTGATGTAGCTCAGGAAGAAAGTGGCTGTGAACGTCTCCATGTGAGACGTGGCCTGACTTCTCTGTGGGGGCTCCAGTGGAACTCCAAGACCCATGTCAGCACTTGCAAGGAAAGCTCAGGTTCCCACCTCAGCTGCAGACGAGGACTGAGGACCTGGCACCGACTGGGAAGGAATTCCCAGAGGCCCCTCGCAACTTGCTCGCACAGAGACTGGCCTCTCCTGAGGCCATAGGGGCGGGTCCCTGGGGTCCTCATCGTAACTTGAGAGGACTCCTCTGAAACTCGAGAAAATCCAGGAGCTTCTCCCGTGCAGGCAGGGTGAGGCCTTTGTTTGCTGTGGCGTCTCGGGGTAAATCACCTCTTCCATCTTGGACCTCGAAAGGAACCCCCACACCCTTGCTGTGACCCAAGCAAATCCCCGACCCACCCGTCCCAACTCGAGAGGACCCTGAGGGTCCCAAAGCGACTCACGAGGAGCCCCATTTTCCTCTGCTCATCTCCAGAGGAGCGTTCCTTTACCTGCTCCATTTGTGAAAGGATTCCTGGCATTCCCCTCGAATCCCAAGAGGAGGGGCTCGCACCAGGAGAGTTGGAAGGAACACCACGGTTCGTGCCACCATTTGCCAAGAACTTCAAATGCCTTGTTCATTCCAGATGATCCTGACTGCCCTTCACTGCCTCGACTGTCACCCCGAGGATTGACTCACACCACGCTGGAACGTGTTACAGCCCAGGGTAACTAGAGGACAAGACAGAGATCCCTGTGTCCACTCGATGGGGAGTTGACACTGCTGCTGCAACTCGGGAGGAAAGCGGCCACGAACGTCCCCATGGGAGATGAGGCCTGATCCCCTGTGCGGGCTCCAGGGGAACCCCAAGACCCATGTCAGCATGAGCGACAAAAGCTCAGGCTACGACCTCAGCTCCAGATGAGGCCTGAGGACCCAGCGATGACTTGGGAGGAATTCCCAGAGGCCCCTCGCAACTCCCAGGGGACTGGCCTCTCCTGAGGCTACAGGGGCGGGTTCCCGGGGTCCCTGTCATAACTGGAGAGGACCTTGCCACACCTCAAGAAAACCCAGGAGCTTCTCCCCTGCAGGTGGGGTGAGGCCCTTGTCCATTGCAGCGTCTCGGGGGAAATCACCCCTTCCCACTTGGACCTCAAAAGACTCCTTCACACCCTTGCTGTGACCCAAGAAGTTCCCCAACCCACCGGTCCCCACTCGAGAGCAACCCAGAGGGTCCTGCCTCGACTCACGAGGAGCCCAGTTTTCCCCTTCTCAGCTCGAGATGAGGGTCGCTTTACCTGCTCCCTTTGTGAAAGGCTTCCCGGGGATCCCCTCGCATCCCAAGAGGAGGCGCTCGCATCAGGAGAGTCGGGAGGAACACCAGGGGTCGTGTGACCATTCCCCAAGACCCCCAAATGCTTCGTCCACTCCAAATGAACCTGACTGCACTGCACTGCCTCGACTCTCACCCCGAGGATCGACTTACACCATGCTGGCATATATGGCTGCCCTGGGGGTACTGTGAGGGCAGGCCACAGATCCAAGTGTCCGCTTGAAGGGGAGCCTGACACTGTTGCTGCAGCTCGGGAAGAAAGTGGCTGTGCACGTCTCCATGCGCGACTAGGCCTGAATCCCCTGTGGGGGTTCCAGGTGAACTCCAAGTCCTGTGTCAGCATGGGAGATGAAAGCTCAGGCTCCAGCCTCAGCTCCAGATGAGGACAGAGGACCCGGCACCACCTGGGGAGGAATTCTCAGAGGCCCCTCGCAACTCACCCAGAGACTGGCCTCTCCTGAAGCCGCAGGGGCGGGTCCCTGGGGTCCCTGTCATAACTCAAGAGGACCCCACCACAACTTGAGAGAAACCAAGAGCTTCTCCCCTGCTGGCGGGGTGAGGCCCTTGTCTGCTCTGACGACTCAAGGGAAATCACACCTTCACTCTTGGACCTCGAAAGGCTCCTTCACACACTTGCTGTAACCAAAGAAGTTCCACGAGCCACCCGTCTCCACGCGAGAGGAACCCCGAGCGTCTTGCTGTGACTCAAGAAGAGCCCCGTTTTCCCCTTCTCAGCTCCAGATGAGCGTCCCTTTCACTGCTCCATCGGGAAAGGATTCTCAGCATTTCCCTCCCATCCCAAGAGGTGGCACTTACAAAAGGAGAGTTGGGGGGAACAACAGGTGTTGTGCCACCATTCACCAAGACCCCCAAATGCCTCATCCACTCCAGATGAACCTGACTGCCCTGAGGCCTGTGGCCTCTACAGGGGCAGGTCTCTGGGGTCCCCGTCATAACATGAGAGGACCCCAATGCACCTTGAGAAAAACCAGGACCTTCTTGCCTGCAGGTGGGGAGGCTACGACCTCAGCTCCAGATGAGGCCTGAGGACCCAGCGATGACTTGGGAGGAATTCCCAGAGGCCCCTCGCAACTCCCAGGGGACTGGCCTCTCCTGAGGCTACAGGGGCGGGTTCCCGGGGTCCCTGTCATAACTGGAGAGGACCTTGCCACACCTCAAGAAAACCCAGGAGCTTCTCCCCTGCAGGTGGGGTGAGGCCCTTGTCCATTGCAGCGTCTCGGGGGAAATCACCCCTTCCCACTTGGACCTCAAAAGACTCCTTCACACCCTTGCTGTGACCCAAGAAGTTCCCCAACCCACCGGTCCCCACTCGAGAGCAACCCAGAGGGTCCTGCCTCGACTCACGAGGAGCCCAGTTTTCCCCTTCTCAGCTCGAGATGAGGGTCGCTTTACCTGCTCCCTTTGTGAAAGGCTTCCCGGGGATCCCCTCGCATCCCAAGAGGAGGCGCTCGCATCAGGAGAGTCGGGAGGAACACCAGGGGTCGTGTGACCATTCCCCAAGACCCCCAAATGCTTCGTCCACTCCAAATGAACCTGACTGCACTGCACTGCCTCGACTCTCACCCCGAGGATCGACTTACACCATGCTGGCATATATGGCTGCCCTGGGGGTACTGTGAGGGCAGGCCACAGATCCAAGTGTCCGCTTGAAGGGGAGCCTGACACTGTTGCTGCAGCTCGGGAAGAAAGTGGCTGTGCACGTCTCCATGCGCGACTAGGCCTGAATCCCCTGTGGGGGTTCCAGGTGAACTCCAAGTCCTGTGTCAGCATGGGAGATGAAAGCTCAGGCTCCAGCCTCAGCTCCAGATGAGGACAGAGGACCCGGCACCACCTGGGGAGGAATTCTCAGAGGCCCCTCGCAACTCACCCAGAGACTGGCCTCCCTGAAGCCGCAGGGGCGGGTCCCTGGGGTCCCTGTCATAACTCAAGAGGACCCCACCACAACTTGAGAGAAACCAAGAGCTTCTCCCCTGCTGGCGGGGTGAGGCCCTTGTCTGCTCTGACGACTCAAGGGAAATCACACCTTCACTCTTGGACCTCGAAAGGCTCCTTCACACACTTGCTGTAACCAAAGAAGTTCCACGAGCCACCCGTCTCCACGCGAGAGGAACCCCGAGCGTCTTGCTGTGACTCAAGAAGAGCCCCGTTTTCCCCTTCTCAGCTCCAGATGAGCGTCCCTTTCACTGCTCCATCGGGAAAGGATTCTCAGCATTTCCCTCCCATCCCAAGAGGTGGCACTTACAAAAGGAGAGTTGGGGGGAACAACAGGTGTTGTGCCACCATTCACCAAGACCCCCAAATGCCTCATCCACTCCAGATGAACCTGACTGCCCTGAGGCCTGTGGCCTCTACAGGGGCAGGTCTCTGGGGTCCCCGTCATAACATGAGAGGACCCCAATGCACCTTGAGAAAAACCAGGACCTTCTTGCCTGCAGGTGGGGTGAGGCCCTTGTGTGCTGCGGCATCTCGGAGGAATTTACCCTTTCCCTCTTGGACCTCAAAGGGTCTTTGCTCTGACCCACGAATATCCCTGACTCACCAGTCCCCACTCAGGAACCCCAAAGGTCCTGCCTGGTCTCAAGCATAGATACGTTTCCCCTGCTCAGCTCCAGATGAGCGTCTATCTCCCTGCTCTGTCAGGAAAGGATTCCCTGTGCTACCCTAGAATCCCAAGAGGTGGCACTCGCACATGGAGACTCGAGAAGAACAACAGGGGTTGTGCTACCATTCCCCAAGACCCCCAGGTGCCTCGTTCACTGCGCTTGAAACTGACTGCCCTACACTGCCTCGACAGGCACCCCAAAGATTGATTCATGCCATGCTGGCACATGTGACAGCCCAAGGAACCTCTAGGGCAAGCCACAGATCCCTCTGTCTGCTCAACCGGTAGCCAAAAACTGCTGCGCATCTGGGGAGGAAAGTGGTCGTGCATGTCTCCAGGAGAGAGGAGGCCTGACTCCACTCTGGGTGCTCCAGGCAAACCCCAAGACCTATGTCAGCATGGGCAAGGAAAGCTCAGGCTCCGGCCTCAGCACCAGACAAGGACTGTGGACCCAGCGACGACTTGGGAGGAATCCTAAGAGGTGCCTTGCAACTTGGACGGAGACTGGCCTCTCCTGAGGCCACAGGGCGGGTCCCTGTGGTTCCCATCATAACTCAAGTGGATCCGCACCAACTCGAGAAAAGCCAGAAGCTTCTTTCCTGCAGGCGGGGTGAGGCCCTTGTCTGTTGTGGAATCTCAGGGGAAATCACCCTTTCTTTCTTGGACATCGAAAGACTCCTTTACACATTGCTGTGACCCAAGAAGTTCCCCGCCCCACCCGTCCCCACTCGAGAGGAACCGAGAGGGTCCCGCCGCGACTCAAGAGGAGCCCCGTTTTCCCCTGCTCACCTCCAGATGAGGGTCCCTTTTTCTGCTACGAGGGTCCCTTTTTCTGCTACGTTGGGAAAGAGATCCCGACCCTCCTCTCGCTTCCCAAAAGGTGGCGCTTGCACCAGAAGACTAGAGAGAAGGCTAAGGAGTCAGGTCAAAATTCCCCAAGACCCCCAAATACCTCGTCTACTCCAGATGAACCTGAGAGACCTGCACTGCCTCGACTGTCACCCCAAGGCTCGACTCCCCACACATTGGCACGTGTAACAGCCCTGGGGTACCTCGAGGACAAGCCACAGATCCCTGTATCTGCTCAATGGGGAGCTGACATTGCTGCTGCAGCTCCGGAGGAAAGCGGCTGTGCACGTCTCCACGCGAGAGGAGGCCTGACTCACCTGTGGGGAACCCAGTACAACCACAATACCCCTGTCAGCACGGCTGAGGAAAGCACAGGCTTCGGCCTCAGCTCCAGACTAGTTTGAGGATGGGCTCCGACAGGGGAGGAATCGACTTAGGCCCCTCACAACTCGATCGGAGACTGGTCTCTCCTGAGCCAAGGGACAGGTCCCTGGGTCCCCATGTAACTCAAAAGGACACCGCCACAACTCGAGAAAAACCAAGAGCTACTCCCCTGCAGACGGGGTGAGGTCCTTGTCTGCCTCGGCTTCTTGGGGGAAATCACCTCTTCCCTGTTGGACCTTGAAAGGCTCCTTCAACCCACTGCTGTGACCCAATAAATTCCCAGTCCCACCCATTTGCATTTGAGAGGAACCCTGAGGGTCCTGCAGTGACTCAAGAGGAGCCCTGTTTTCCCCTCCTCAGCTCTAGATGAGGTTCCCTTTCCCTGCTCCATTTGTGAAAGTATTCCCGGCACTCCTCTCGCATCCCAAGAGGAGGTGCTGTCACCAGGAGAGCCAGGAGGAACACCAGGGGTCTTACCACCATTCCCAGACCCCAAATGCCTAGTCCACTCCAGATGAAACTGACTGCCCTGCACTGCCTCGACTGTCACCCCGAGGATTGTCTCACACCACGCTAGCACGTGTGACAGCCCTGGGTACTGGGAGGGAAAGCCACAGATCCCTATGTCCGCTCAATGGAGAGCCTGACACCACTGTTGCAGCTCGGGAGGATAGCGGCCTTGCACATCTCCATGCGAGACGAGGCCTGACTCCCCTGTGGGGGCTCCAGGGGATCCCAAAGACCCATGTCAGGAAGGGCGAGGAAAGCTCAGGCTCAGGCCTCTGCTTCAGATGAGGACTGAGGACCCAGCGCCAACTGGGGAGGAATCCCCAAGGTCTTTTGCAACTCACACGGAGACTGGCCTCTCATGAGGCCACAGGGGTGGGTCCTTGGGGCTCCTCTTGAGTTTAGGCGGGACCCTCGAGGTTCCTCTCCATTGGAACGGGTGGGTCGGGGAACTTCGTGGGTCACAGCAAGGGTGTGAAGTAGCCTTTTGAGGTTCAAGTGAAAAGGGGTGATTTCCCCAGGGACACCGCAGTGGACAAGAGCCTCACCCCACCTGTGGAGGAGAAGCTCCTGGTTTTTCTCGAGTTGCAGCGGGGTTGTCTCGAATTACGATGGGGACCCCAGGGACCCGACCCTGTGGCCTCAGGAGAGGCCAGTCTCCCTGCGAGTTGCGAGGGGCCTCTGGGGATTCCTCCCCAGTAGGTGCTAGGTCCTTAGTCCTCGTCTGGAGCTGAGGCTGGAGCATGAGCTTTCCTCGCCCGTGCTTCCATGGGTCAAGCTCCCATCGAGCAAACACAGGGATATGTGGCTTGCCCTTAAGGTACCCCAGGGCTTTCACAAGACCATCTTGGCATTAGTTGATCCTTGGGGTGACAGTCGAGGCAGTGCAGGGCAGTCAGGTTCATCTGTAGTGGACGAGGTATTTGGTAGTTGGGAAATGGTGGCACGACCCCAGGTGTTCCTCCCAACTCTCCTGGTGTGAGTGCCTCCTCTTGGGATGCTAGGGGAGTGCTGGGAATCCTTTCCCGATGGAGCAGGGAAAGGGACCCTCCTCTGGAGCTGAGCAAGTTAAAATGGATCTCCTCTTGAGTCGTGGCGGGACCCTCGAGGTTCCTCTCTAGTGGGGACGACTGTGTTGGGGAACTTCGTGTGTCAGAGCAAGGGTGTGAAGGAGCCTTTTGAGGTCCAAGTTGGAAGGGGTGATTTCACCCAAGACGCCAAAGTAGACTAGGGCCTCAACCCGACTGCAGGGGAGAAAGTGAAAGTGAAGTCGCTCAGGTGTGTCCACTCTTTGCGAACCAGTGGACTGAAGGCTACCAGGCTTCTCTGTCCATGGGATTCTCTAGGCAAGAATACTGCAGTGGGTTACCATTTCCTTCGCCAGGGGTTGTTCCCGATCCAGAGATTGAACCCGGGTATGCCACAGGGAGGCAGATGCTTTAAAACCTCTGAGCCACCAAGGCAAGCTTTTGGTTTTCCTCAAGTTGCTGTGGGGTCCTCCTGAGTTATGGCGGGTATACCAGGGACCCGCCACTGTGGCCTCAGGAGAGGATGGTCACCGTGAAAGTTGTGAGGGGCCTCTGGGGATTCGACTCCAATCGGCGCCAGTTCCTTGGTCCTTGTCTGGAGCCAGGTAGTAGACTGAGCTTCCCTTGCCCTTGCTAACATGGGTCTTGGGGTTCCTCTGGAGCCCCCACAGGGGAGTCAAGCATCATCTCGCATGGAGACATGCAGGCCCGCTTTCCTCCCCAGCTGCAGCAGCAGTGTCAGGCTCCCCGTCGAGCGGACAAAAGGATCTGTGCTCCTCTTGAGTTTAGGCGGGACCCTCGGGGTTCCTCTCCATTGGAACGGGTGGATCGGGGAACTTCGTGGGTTACAAAAAAAGTGTGAAGGAGCCTTTCGTGGTCCAAAAGGGAAGGGGAGATTTCCCCTGAGAGGAGAAATTTCCCACCTGTGGAGGAGAAGCTCCTGGTTTTTCTCGAGTTGCAGCGGGGTTGTCTCGAATTACGATGGGGACCCCAGGGACCCGACCCTGTGGCCTCAGGAGAGGCCAGTCTCCGAGCGAGTTGTGAGGTGCCTCTGGGTATTCCTCCCCAGTTGGCGGCAGGTCCTCAGTCCTCTTCTGGAGCTGAGACAGGAGCCTGAGCTTTTCTCACCAATGCTGACATGGGTCTTGGGGTTCTGGAGCCCACACCAGGGAGTCAGGCCTCATCTCGCATGGAGACGTGCAGGCCCGCTTTCCTCCCGAGCTGCAGCAGCAGGGTCAGGCTCCCATCGAGCGGACAAAAGGATCTGTGGCTTGCCCTCTAGGTACTCCAGGGCTGTCTCAAGTGCCAGCATGGCGTGAGTCAATCCTCCAGGTGACAGTCGAGGCAGTGTAGGGCAGTCAAGTTTATCTAAAGTGGACAAGGCATTTGGGCATCTTGGGGAATGGTGGCACCATCCCTGGAGGTCTTCCCGATTCTCCGGGTTTGAGTGCCACCACTTTGGATGCAAGGGGACCGCTGGGAATCCTTTCCCAACACAGCAGGGAATGGATCCCTCATCTGGAGATGAGCAGGGGAAAACGGGGCTCCTCTTGAGTCACGACAGGGCCTTCGGGTTTGCTCTCAAGTGGGGATAGTTGTGTCGGGGAACTTCGTGGGTCACAGCAAGGGTGTGAAAGAGCCTTTAGAGGTCCAAGTGGGGAAGGGGTGATTTTCCTTGAGACACCATAGCGGACAAAGGCCTCACCCCACCTGCAGGGCAGAAGCTCCTGGTTTTTCTCTAGTTGCGTCAGTGTCCTTCAATGTTATGATGGGGACCCCAGTGTCCCACCCCTGTGGCCTCAAAAAGGCCGGTCTCTGTGCGAGTTGTGTGGGACCTATGGGGATTCCTCCCCTGTCAGCTCCTCAGTCCTTGTCTGGAGCTCAGGCTGGAACCTGAGCTTTCCTCTCTCATGCTGGCATAGGTCTTGGGGTTCTCCTGGAGCCCCCACAAGGGCGTCAGGCCTCATTTCTCTTGGAGACGTGCACGCCCGCTTTCCTCCCAAACTGCAGCAGCAGGGTCAGACTCCGCGTACAGCAGACACAGAAATCTGTGTCTTGCCCTCGAGATACCCCAGGGCTCTCACACGTGCCAGCATGGCGTGAGTCGACCTCGGGCTGACAGTCAAGGCAGTGAAGGGCAGTCAGGTTCATCTGGAGTGGACAAGGCTTTTGCAAGTCTTGGGGAATGGTGGCAGGACCCCTGGTGTTCCTCCTGACTCTCCTGGTGCGACCCCCTCCTCTTGGGATGCAAGATGAGTTCCGGGAATCCTTTGCTGACAGAGCAGAAAAAGGGACCCTCATCTGGAGCTGAGCAGGGGAAAACGTGGCTCCTCTTGAGTCTTGTGGGACC
Organism: Madoqua kirkii; assembly: GCA_006408675.1. NCBI lineage: Eukaryota > Metazoa > Chordata > Mammalia > Artiodactyla > Bovidae > Madoqua > Madoqua kirkii. Next base: position 18,232 of record SJYC01069613.1, read on the forward strand.
CTCGGGGTTTCTCTCGGGTGGGGACCTGTGGGTCGGGAAACTTCATGTGTCACAACAAGGGTGTGAAGCAGCCTTTCAAGTTCCAAGAGGGAAGGGGTGATTTCCCCCGAGATGCCACAGTGGACAAGGGCCTCAACAAGCCTGCAGGGAGAAGCTCATGGTTTTTCTCAAGTTGTGGTGGGGACCTCTGGAGTTACGATGGGGATGCCAGTGACTGGCCTCTGTAGCCTCAGGGCGGCCAGTCTCCGTTCGAATAGGGAGTGTCCTCTGGGATTCCTCCTCTGTTGGCACTGGGTCCTCAGTCCTAGTCTGGAGATGAACCCGGAGCCTGAGCTTTCCTCACACGTGCTGACATAAGTTGTGGGGTACTCCTGGAGCCCCCATAGGGGAATCAGACCTCATCTTGCATGGAGAAGTATACAGCTGCTTTCCTCCTGAGCTGCAGCAGCAGTGTCAGGCTCTTCATCAAGTGGACAGAGGGTACTGTGGCTTGCCCTCTAGGTAACTCATGGGAGTCAAATGTGCCAGCGTGGCATGAGTCGATCCTTGGGGTGACAGTGATGGCAATTCAGGGCAGTCAGGTTCATCTGGAGTGGACGAGGCATTTGGGGTCTTTTGGAATGGTGGCACAACACCTGGTGTTCCTCCGGACTCCCCTTGTGTGAGCTCCTCTTCTTTGAATTCGAGGGGAGTGCCAGGAAACCTTTCCTGAAGGAGCAGGGAAAGAGACTTTCATATAGAGCTAAGCAGGAGAAAACGGGGCCAATCTTAAGTAGCGGACCCTTGGTATTCCTCTTGTGTGGGGACACGCGGGTCAGGGAACTTCATGGGTCATAGCAAGGGTGTGAAGGAGCCTTTCGAGGTCCACGAGGAAAGGGGTGATTTCCCCTGAGATGCCACAGCGAACAAGGGCCTCAACCCCCCTGCAGGGGAGAATCTCCTGGCTTTTCATGAGTTGGGGCAGGATTCTCTCGAGTTAAGAAGGGAACCCCAGAGTCCCACCCCTGTGGCCTCAGGCGAGGCCAGTCTCCCTGCAAGTTGCGGGGGCCTCTGGATATTCCTCTCCAGTTGGAGCCGTGTCCTCAGTCCTCATTTGGAGCTGAGGCTGGAGCGTGAGCTTTGTTTACCCATGCTGACATGAGTCTTGGGGTTCCCCTGGAGCCCCAAAATGGGAGTCAGGCCTCGTCTTACATGGAGACGTGCATGGCTGCTTTATTCCTGAGCTGCAACAGCAGTGTCAGGCTCCCCATAAACTGGACCCACGGATCTGTGGCTTGCTCTCAAGGTACCCTAGTGCTGTCACACTTCCCGTGAGTAGATACTTCGGGGTGACAGTTGAGGCAATGCTGGGCAGTCAGGTGTATCTGGAGTGGATGAGACATTCGGGGGTCTTCGGGAATGGTGGCACGAACCCTGGTGTTTCTCCCAAATCTCCTGATGTGACCGCCTCTTCTTGGGACGCAAGGGCAGCACCGGGAATCCTTTCCTAATGGAGCAGGGAGAGGGACCCTCATCTGAAGCTGAGCAGGGTAAAGAGCAGGGTAAAGAGCAGGGTAAAACAGAGCACCTCTTGAGTCACGGCGGGACACTCGGTGTTCCACTTGAGTGGGGACGAGTGGGTCAGTGAACTTCGTGGGTCATAGCAAAAGTGTGAGGAGCTTTTTGAGGTCCAAGAGGGAAGGGATGATTTCCTCTGAGATGCTGCAGTGGACAAGGTCCTCACCCCGCCTGCAAGGGAGAAGCTCCTGGTTTTTCTCGAGTTGTGGCGGGGTCCTCTTGTGTCATGACGGGGACCCCAGGGAGTCGCCCCTCTGGCCTCAGGAGAGGCCTTTCTCTGTGGGAGTTGTGAGAGACCTCTGGGGATTCCTCCCTAGTTGGGACCGAGTCCTCAGACCTGGTCTGGAGCTGATGCCGTTGTCTCAACTTTTCTCGCCTGTGCTGACATGGGACTTAGGGTTCCCCTGGAGCCCCCACAGGGGAGTCAGGACTCGTCTCGTGTGGAGACGTCCATGGCCGCTTTCCTCCTGAGCTTCAGAAGCAGTGTCAGGCTCCCTGTCGAGCAGAACAGGGATCAGTGGCTTGCCCTCGACGAAACCCAGGGTTGTAATAGTTGCCAGCATGGCATGAGTCAAATCTTGGGGTGACAGTCGAGGCAGTGCAGGGGAGTCAGGTTCATATGGAGTGGACTAGGCATTTGGGGGTGGGGAATAGTGACACGACACCTGGTGTTCCTTCAGATGCTTCTGGTGCGATCGCCTCCTCTTGGGATGCAAGGAGAGCTGAGGTATCTTTTCCCGACTGAGCAGGGAAAGAGACCCTCATCTGGATCTGAGCAGGGGAAAACGGGGCTCCTCTTGAGTCATGGAGGGATCCTCAGGTTCCTCTCGAGTGGGGGCGGATGGGTCGGGGTACTTCGTGGGTCAAAGCAAGGGTATAAAACAGCCTTTGGAGGTCCAAGAGGGAAAGGGTGATTTCCCCCGAGACACTTCAGCGGACAAGGGCCTCACCCCGCCTGTAGGGGAGAAGCTCCTGGTTTTTCTCCAGTTGTGGCGGGGTCCTCTCGAATAATGACGGACCCAGGGACCCGCCCCTGTGGCCTCAGGAGAGGCTGTCTCTGTGCAAGTTCGAGGGTCCTGGGGATTCCTACCCAGTGAGGCCCTGTCCTCAGTCCTCATCTGGAGCTGTGGCCAGTGCCTGAGCTTTCCTCCCCTGTGCTGACATGGGTCTTGGGGATCCCCTGAAGCCCCGACAGGGGAGACAGGACTTGTCTCGCATGGAGACATGCACGGCTGCTTTCCTCTGAGCTGCAGTAGCAGTTCAGGCTCCCCGTCTAGGGACAGAGGGTTCTGTGTCTTACCCTCTAGATAACCCATGGCTATCAAATGTGCCAGCATGGAGTGAGTCGATCCTCCAGGTGACAGTTTAGGCAGTGAAGGGTAGTCAGGTTTATCTGGAGTGGACGAGGCATTTGGGGGTCCTGAGGAATGGTGGCACGACCCCTGGTGTTCCTCCCGACTCTTCTGGTGCGAGTGCCTCCTCTTGGGATGTGAGGGGAGCGCCAGGAATCTTTCCTTGACAGAGCAGGGAAAGGACCCTCATCTAGATCTAAACAGGGGAAAACGAGGCCCCTCTTAAATCACAGAGGGACCCTCAGTGTTCTTCTTTTGTGGGGACGGGTAGGTCGGGGAACTGCATGGGTCACAGCAAGGGTGTGAAGGAGCCATTTGAGGTCCAAGAGGGAAGAGGTGATTTCACCCAAGACACCACAGTGGACCAGGGCCTCACTCCACCTACAGGGGGAAGCTCCTGGTTTTTCTCAAGTTCTGGCGGGGTCCTCTCAAGTTTTGATGGGGACCACAGGGATCTGCCCCTGTGTCTTCAGGAGAGGCCAGTCTCTGTGAGACTTGTGAGGGGCCTCTGGGGATTCCTCCCCAGTGGGCATCAGGTAATCAGTCCTCAACTGGAGCTGAGGCCAAAGCCTGAAATTTTCTTGCCCTTGCTGACATGGGTCTTGGTGTTCCTCTGGAGCTCCCACAGGGGAGTCAGGCCTCGTCTCGCGTGGAGACGTGCATGGCCGCTTTCCTCCCGACCTGCAGCAGCAGTGTAAGTCTCTCTATCGAGCATACACAGGGATCTGTGTTTTGCCCTCGAGGTTCCCCAGGCCTGTCACACGTGCCAGCATGGCTTGAGTCGATCCCCGTGGTGACAACGAGGCAGTGCAGGGCAATCAGGTTCATCTGAATTGGACGAGGCATTTGGGGTCTTGGGGAATGGTGGCACCACCCCTGGTGTTTCTCCCGACTTTTTTGGTGCAAGCGCCTACTCTTGGCATGCGAGGGCGATGCTGAGAAACCTTTCCCAACGGAGCAGGGAAAGGGACCTTCATCTGGAGCTGAGCAGGGGAAAACGGGGCTCCTCCTGAGTCGCAGTGTTACCTTCAGGGTTCCTCTTGAGTGGGGATGGGTGGGTCAAAGAACTTCATGGGTCACAGCAAGGTTGTGAAGGACCCTTTCAAGGTCCAAGAGGGAAGGGGTCATTTCCCCCTAGATGCCGCAGCAGACAAGTGTCTCCCTCTGCCTGCAGGGAAGAAGCTCCTGGTTTTCTTGAGTGTGGCGGGGTCCTCTCGAGTTACAATGGGGAGCCCAGGGACACACCCCTGTGGCCTCAGGAGAGGCCAGTCTGTCTGCATGCGAGTTTGGAGGGGGATTCCTCCCCAGTCAGTGCCAGGTCTTCAGTCCTCGTGTGGAGCTGAGGCCAGAGCCTGTGCTTTACTAGCCCATGCTGACATTGGTCTTGGGGTTCCCCTGGAGCTCCCATAGGGGAGTCAGGCCTCATCTTGCATGGAGACATGCATGGCCACTTTCCTCCTGAGCTGCAGCAGCAGTGTCAGGCTTCCCGTCTAGTGGACACGGGGATCTGTGGCTTGCCCTCGAGGTACCCCAGGGCTGTCACACATGCCAGCATGGCGTGAGACGATCCTCGAGGTGACAGTTGAGGCAGTGCAGGGCACTCAGGTTCATCTGGAGTGGATGAGGCATTTGGGGGTCTTGGTGAATGGTGGCACGACCCCTGGTGTTCCTTCCGACCCTCCTGGTGTAAGCACCTCCTCTTGGGATGCAAGGGGAGACCCAAGAATCCTTTCCCTACTGAGCAGGGAAAGTGACCCTCATCTGGAGCTGAGGAAGGGAAAACGGGGCTCCCCTTGAGTCACAGTGGGACCCTTGGGGTTCCTCTCGAGTGAGAACGGTGGGTCAGGGAACTTCTTTCATCTCAGCAAGTGTGTGAAGGAGCCTTTCCAGGTCCAAGAGAGAAGGAGTTGAGAGGGTAACAGGCAGGAAGACCAGGGGACTCCAAATGGAGGAAATAGCCTGCAAGGGGCAGACATTTTATCTCTCTTAAGATAAACAAACTAGCGATATTTTATCCTCTATACAAATTTTAAAAGAGGTTTCTCTTAAAATTCTGTTGCCATAATGACACATGGTTTCAATTGAAGTTAACCATTGCCTTTTTCTTATGAGAATGTTTATCTTAAGCTATGCTACTGTTCTGTGTACTGTGTGTCTTCAAGTAGTTCTGCCTTTTGGGCCCAGAACCTACTTGATAAACCAGTATGTTATACTCCGATATTGTTCCTCTAATCTATGTAAATGAAACCATTTGTATGGTGATCTGTCCTTCTTCAAGATTCAAGTTAATCATTTTATGGCCCCAGATAAACCATTTGGAGCCATGTTACCCCAAAATACATCTTATGGGTGAGGGACCTGGTGCCATTCTAAGTTCTGAGACATTCCTTTCTTTCATTAACAGATTGCTGATGACAATATAACATCCAGCTAAAGACTAGCAGGGGGGTACTCTTTCTGCCCCCTACCCATGCCTATGTTAGAAGCTTTTTCTATCTCCTTTATACTTTAATAAAACTTTATTACACAAAATCTCTGAGCGATCAGGCCTCGTCTCTGGCCCCGGATTGAGTTCTTCTCCTCCAGGGGCCAAGAATCCCGGTGTCGTAATTCACCAACAACCTTTCATCTTGGGGGCTCATCCGGGATCTTTCAGGACAAGGTAAGGATGCTTAGAGCTCTAGCTCTTTGTTCTCTTAGCGAACACTTTTTATGCTGTGCTTTACTAACTCTGTGGTGTGCTTGTGTGAATAAATGACATGCCCTGAGTGAAGCAAGTGAGGAGCCCTGCTCTGTGGTTCCATGGCGATCTCATGCGGCTTATTGCAGAAATCTGTCAGGGGTTTCTACCAAACTGCCAAGGCCAAGAGGCATCCAATGTCTCCTTGGGAACCAACAGAAATGGGCAAAGCATGTGGATCGAATTCTCTTTTCTCGGTCGGACTTTTCTGTCTCTTTGACGATTTCATAACTCCTTGGGAATTAGAAGTACTAACCTAATCTATCAGATCTTAGACTTTCAAGGGACTTTTGATCTATACTGTTACTGTGTACTGTGGCAAACTTGGATTGTGAGTCAAGAAAGCGCCTAGCCTCACTAGAAATCGAAAGTTTGGAAGCTAGATGGAGCTTCAGCCCAAGAACATCTCTGAGGTTAAAGGTTACTCAGATTGGGACTGCAATGGGTTGTTTTTTGTTTCCCCCTTTAGTAACACTGGGTCTTAGTGGACCAAAGGAGGCTCTCATTCTGGTGTGGTGATGCTTGAAAAAAACCTCTCAGCTTCATGTTCAGATCAGTGTTATTGTGGTCAGGAATATACTCAGAGTCGTGCACAGGCACTCAGGTGATGAATGTTTCCCCCAGTGGTCTTAACTTGGGAGGCATTCTGGAAGGTTACTCTGATTGCACCCCGGGTGGCATCAGAGGCAAGCAAGGCTAAAGGTGAAGAGCTGGACACCAGGTAGAGATGCTATCAGGTCTATCCCTGGTACATCCACACCCCATCTCGGTGGTAGAACCGGGAGGGTTGAGATGGCGTCTGCATCGGTAAGTGAGAGACTAAGTCCAACTAGGAAGGGAAAGCTTTTGGTGTAAAGTCTGTCTACACCTCCATCTAAAGCAGGGAGAGACGTCTCTGGTAGAAAAATGGTGCTGGTTGCTTTTTTCTCTCTTACAGATGGGAGCTAACAATTCCAGCCTCACTCCTTTGAACTGTATCCTAAAAAACTGGGATAGATTCGATCCCCAGGGCTTAAAGAAGACACAACTGGTCTTCCTATGTGATACTGCATGGCCACGGTATCCATTGGAGGATGGCTAACGGTGGCCGGTTGGAGGGTCTCTTAGGTATAATACTGTTTTATAATTAGACTGGTTCTGTAAGGAACAAGGGAAGTGGGTAGAAGTAGCATATGTGTTGCCCTTTTTCTGTCAGCGAAATATGCCAGACTTATGTCCTAAGGGTATAGATTTGAGCATGAAACCTTCAGCTCCCTCCTGTCCTCCTACTTTGCCCCTGTACCTGGGGCTCCAAGCTGAGCTAAATGAAAGCAAGAGAACCCCCCTCAGAATGACAGATTTTGTCTCAATGGAAATCCAAACTGAGATTCAAACTGCCCACGTGGAGGCCCAAACAATTCCTGTCTCAGTACGACCTCAGACTACTCTGGTTTCAGTAAAAACTCAGACCATGGAAGTTAGAGATGAAATGGAGAACAGGAGACAAAGAGAGAAAGATCATGGGATCATACTCACAGAACAGCCAGAGAGACTGAGGAACAGCCGCACAAACTGTTGCCTCTTTAACACCCACTGGGAGAAATAATCAGTCTATCCTCTGACATTGCTATAGGCTTCATCCAGTTGCTGAATTTGGAGGAGGGTAAAAGAGAACCAGGCAAAACTTTCCCATTTGTAGACATTTTTATTTTGGTACCTGTCTGAGTCCCTGGCAGGGTGGACCTGTCCTCTGTGCGGGGAAGTGGGGTGGCCCTGCCTGGAGGGGGTGGCTGAGGGATGGGACAAAGGCATATGAAACAGTGACAGGTCACAAAGGACAGACAGGATAAATACGGCTGCACACGGGGTTCAGGCTGAGAGAGTGGTCGCTTCTTTCACTAGGACTGCAGTTTCACAGCCTCTCGCAGAGACAAAAAGCCAGAAGCAGAGGCGAGGTGAGGCTGAGGGGGGCCCACCATACCTCTGCAACACCCTTGAAGAGACTCAGCCTGGGGTCCAGGCGCCCTGCAGCATCCTCACGGCGATCACCCACGCCCTTACCCCCACTCCTGCCTCTGGGAGGCTCTGTGGGGTGTGGTGGGGTTGGGGGACCTGCCCTGGAGCCGTCTGCGTGACACAGGAGACCGCGGCTCCCTCTTCTGCCAAGGAGGCCAAGGAAAGGAAGATACAGGGGCCCACCTCGCCAGAGCAGCTTGTCGTGATCACAGCCAGCCATGAGCAGGGAGTCTCTGCTACCGTATCACACGGCCCAGAGCGGCGCCGGAGCAGGCCTGTTCAACACCACCATGGGCAAACTGCAGCGGCAACTGCACAAGGGTGAGTACGACATATTCAAGTATGCCCCGATTTTCGAGAGCGACTTTATCCAAATCACCAAGAGGGGAGAAGTGATCGACGTGCACAACCGCGTCCGCATGGTGACCGTGGGCATTGCATCCACCAGCCCCCTCCTGCCCCTCCCAGACGTCATGCTACTAGCCCGGCCGGCCACCGGCTGCGACGACCACGCAGGCCGTGGCCAGACCACCAAGGCCAAGAGCCGCAAGGCGGCAAAGACCTTAGAGCTCACCAGGCTCCTTCCCTTGAAGTTCGTGAGGATCTCCATTCACGACCACGAGAAACAACAGCTGCGCCTGAAGTTCGCCACCGGCCGCTCCTGCTATCTGCATCTGTGCCCCCCGCTGGACTCGCGGGAAGACCTCTTCGCCTATTGGGAGAAGCTCATCTACCTCCTGCGGCCGCCGGTGGACAGTCAGAGCAGCACCTATGCCATTCCAGCCGGGGACATGATCGGCATGCCCATGTTCGAGGAGGACAGGAGGAGCCCGACGGCCATGGATTTCCAAGGCCGGGGAGATCAGGACCAGGTAAGCATCAGGAGCCTCCATGTGGGCTCCGAGGTGTCCGGGGCCACCTCTGCAGCTTTTGCTGGTGGGGAGGGCCTCCCACTGGACTTCTACAATCCCGATCCTATGCCAGACGGGGCCATGGCAGACACCAAACCCAGGGAGCTTGATGAAGAGTCAGCATCGGGGGCAATGATGCAGGTGGCTGCAGCAGACGCCACAGAGGGCGATCTGAACGTGACGGAGTCCCATGCCTCTGAAGAGCAGAGCATGGCCATTGAAGTCACCGTCACCAAGCGCCCAGAAGGAAGCAAAAGCAACATAGCCACGGCAGGCGCTGCCAAAACCTCACTGAGGACCAGGAAAACGGCCTTGGCACGTGGTGCCAAAAACTTGGAGTACCCTTCCAGCACATCCACCAGCCTCTCCCCAGAAGCTAGCATGACTGTGGTTGGAGTGGAGGCCACCAGGAAGCCCGTCAAAGGAAAAGCCGATCAGGACGACGAGGGGACCCTCATCTCAGCCTTGCCACAGGAAGACCAGGAGAGTGAACAGGAAGAGAGGCCCCGGAGAACGTCCCAGGCCCGCAGGGGAAGGAGGGAGCGGAGGGAACACCGGCAGAAGGAGCGCGCTCTCAGGGGCTCGCGTCCCCGCGGGTCAGCCGAAGGCCGCCACAAGACCGCGGGGGACCAGGCAATCCGGAAGACAGCCGGCCGGCCCTCAGGTGGCCGGAGAGCCACGAGGGATGACAAAAAGGAGAAAAGCCACGGCAGCCCAGGGGACAGCAAGCGGGGAACTGTGCACAAAGGCGTCAGCCACACTCCCATCACCAAGGAGTCCAGGACCTCGCACAAATCGGCCAGGAGCTTGTCTACCGGGAGTTCACTTTCCACCAACAAGAGACTCAGCAGGATCAGCTCTTTCTTGAGGAATGTCCGAGCCAACCTCACTACAAAGACAGTGGCCTTGTCACACAATAAAGATGTGGACATCTTGGCGACGGCGGTGGAAAGGAAAAGAATGGAGGCCATCATGGAGACGGCAGAGAGTGGCCAGGGGCTGGAAATCGCTGGGAGTGTGACATCTGAGGCCACGGAGACAGTGACCGTTGCAGCTCATCAATAGGACCTAGAGCTGGAAGCTGCAGAGGGGACCGGGGCTCAGGGAAGTATCCCTGGCGAGCGTATGCCAGCTTCCTCACTGCAGTTTAAATAAAAGAACCATACAACCTGAGAATGGCCTGCAGCGTTCTCTCTGCATTTCCGGTCCTGAAGCCCGACTGTGACGTCACAGTAGACTCTGTGATGTCAGCTGAGCCGGAGCCTGAGACTGGTCCACTCGAGGGCAGCACCACCTCACACACATGCCCAGTGCCAAAAGTGGTGCCCCATCCGGCCTCCATTCCTTCCTGGCTTTGCTGCTCAGGGCCATGGCTGAAAGTCAGACTATGGCCTGGAAAACTCTCCTTTACCATCTCCTTATCCTTTCTATAACTGTTTATTACCCCTGCAGGTCTGTAAACAAATTGAGAACAGAACTCCCATCCCCTCTGGCTGTTCAGTGGACAGAAATAAGGTGCAGCAGTGTTTGCTGGCAGTCAGAACAGCGAGCACTCTCACCTAGACGTAGCCATTCCCCTCCCAGGTATATACCCAGGAGGAACACACGTGTTCTAAGAAACAACTATGAGCATGTTTGTAGCAAAAGAATTTATAGCAAAACACTGGAAACAGCCCAAATTTCCATCAACAAGATTAATACAATAGGATAGGAAGAGAGTGGGATATTCAACAGTGAGAAATGGAGCTATACACATTATTACAGATAAACTTCTCATGATTTTTAAAGACATCAAAGAATGGGATGTAATCTATGTACAGAACCATTCAGAAATAAGATCAATGTATTGCATAAGGGGTAGGTTTCATAAAACTGTACCAAAAGTGAGGGAATAGTAAACACAAAATTCAGGACAGTTTTCTCTAGGGTGGACAGGCTAGATCAAGGAGGTGGGTCCAAGGCTGTCAGTGTTGCTGGGAACTGTTCTGTCTTAAGCAAGACAGTGGGTACATAGGTGTGTTTTTCACATTGTATTATCTCTGAAGTTGGATCACTTATAATCACTGCGGCAGTTGTGAAATTATTGCCAATGCCTTTCCCTCATGTTTTCACTTTTATATATGCGCAAAAGTGATCTGTCTGAAATGCCTGGTCTCTTCACATTGCATTTATTTAAGGTAAATTACAAGAACTCTGGTTATTAGAAAAAGAAGGAACGATATGCCTTTTTACAGATGAGAACACTGAGGCTCGGAGAAGGTAACCTGCTCCAGTCGCACAACAGGATCTTTGCAGGATAGTGATCTACCAGCCCACTTTTTTACTCAAAGTCCTGTCTGAAGCATGGGAAGGAGGCAAGCAAACAAGCCTTAGACAGAAGCAGCACAGGAACCTGAGGCACGAGCATCCTTACCACCATGCTCCAAAAACACAGAGGAGCATCAGTTTTACCAGATTGAGAAATGAATCAGTTTTTGAACTTCAGTAAACCCACAGCTGGCCTTATCTCCACGGCTGTGTCTGGCTCCCAAGCTTCTAGCCCCTGGCATGACCTGCATTGCAGCCGTAAACAAGCTCCTGCCTGGAATTCCAGGGTCCACTCCTGAATGGAGCTGCCTCTTTCTGCAATCCAGTCCTTCTGAGCTGCTAAATAAACTCTTGAATGCCAGGCTCAGAAGGGTTTCTCCATATACAAACTTCAGGGATTTTTCTTCCTTGGGTTCCAGCACCAAATCCTTAAATCTCATATGAGGGAGATTATTTGTTAGGCGACAGCTTCCTGGATCTTCAGTCTGTGACTCCCACAGATAGAAGCTTGGGGAGTGGAGAGAGGAGAGGTCTCTTCTGTTTGTGGGGGGATGGTGGGCTCTTGGTGATGGCGGGGCCACCAGTGAGAAAGGGAGACAGCCTGAGACCTACACACACACACACACTGCGTTTACTGGCAAAACAAGTTTCCTGACCCCAGGATGAATCAAGTTTTTCTTAAGAAAGAAAGGACACGCCATGCCAAAGATTAGATACAAGTTGACCCTGTGAGGAAAACAACCTTGGAATCATTAACCCAGGGCTTCTGAGAAGACTAGGAGCTGCTGGAGGGGACAGAATTAATGGTTTACTCTTCACCAGCTTTCCCCTGGACTCAAGGTGGAGAAACTACAAAAAAGATCACATCCACATTCCTTTGATCTTATGATTTCCACACAGGCAAGTGCAGGTAAACACTAGTCTGGAGGAAGAAAACGCAACAAAACCACGTGCCCTTAACTGTTTATTAGGTTCTTTCATGTACATGCCCCCCTTCCAAAGCCCACATCTCTTCATTTTGCAGATCAGCAAAGGGGAAGTTTAGGAGCATTTAAAGGACTTGTTCAAGGTAGGAAGTGATGGTGCAGAGAGCCAGCTACCTAGGTGCAATAGCTTTCAGGCAACATGCCACCCCGGTCCCGTAGGGAGGTCCAGAGATGGGGAAGGAGGCGGACAAGCTACAAGGAATTATCACAGCTCTGAGCGACAGACAACAAGAGATGTATGTTTGGGGGACAGGATCTATTCAGAGGAGGGGTGCTGGGGCATGGGAAGGAGCTGGGGCTTAGGGCAGGCCTCGCAGGGGCACTGGCAGCTTTGAGGATGAACACTCTTCCACTCTGCCAGGTGGAAGAAGGATGAGGAGCAAAGGTGAAGGTGGGGGAGGCTGGGAGAGAGGTGGGTAGACCATCAGGCCACGGGAAAGATTGCGTGCAAAGTACAAAGGCTTGCAACGTCACTTGTGTTGAGCAACCGCAAGTATTTCAGTGCAGCTGGTTGGAGGGCAAGAGAGAAGGGCGGTGAGGCTGGAGAATCGGGCCGCTGGGTCTTGGGGAGCCCTGGAGTACTGTCTGAGTGGCCAAGACTTGGGGGACCACTGAAAAGCCAGTGCCTGGTGAGAGTTACATCTCTCTGGCTCCAGGGTAGAAAGCGGATGGGCAGAGGGCAGGAAATCCTCCAGGAAGCCATTGCAAACACACACACACACTGCGTTTACTGGCAAAACAAGTTTCCTGACCCCAGGATGAATCAAGTTTTTCTTAAGAAAGAAAGGACACGCCATGCCAAAGATTAGATACAAGTTGACCCTGTGAGGAAAACAACCTTGGAATCATTAACCCAGGGCTTCTGAGAAGACTAGGAGCTGCTGGAGGGGACAGAATTAATGGTTTACTCTTCACCAGCTTTCCCCTGGACTCAAGGTGGAGAAACTACAAAAAAGATCACATCCACATTCCTTTGATCTTATGATTTCCACACAGGCAAGTGCAGGTAAACACTAGTCTGGAGGAAGAAAACGCAACAAAACCACGTGCCCTTAACTGTTTATTAGGTTCTTTCATGTACATGCCCCCCTTCCAAAGCCCACATCTCTTCATTTTGCAGATCAGCAAAGGGGAAGTTTAGGAGCATTTAAAGGACTTGTTCAAGGTAGGAAGTGATGGTGCAGAGAGCCAGCTACCTAGGTGCAATAGCTTTCAGGCAACATGCCACCCCGGTCCCGTAGGGAGGTCCAGAGATGGGGAAGGAGGCGGACAAGCTACAAGGAATTATCACAGCTCTGAGCGACAGACAACAAGAGATGTATGTTTGGGGGACAGGATCTATTCAGAGGAGGGGTGCTGGGGCATGGGAAGGAGCTGGGGCTTAGGGCAGGCCTCGCAGGGGCACTGGCAGCTTTGAGGATGAACACTCTTCCACTCTGCCAGGTGGAAGAAGGATGAGGAGCAAAGGTGAAGGTGGGGGAGGCTGGGAGAGAGGTGGGTAGACCATCAGGCCACGGGAAAGATTGCTGCAAAGTACAAAGGCTTGCAACGTCACTTGTGTTGAGCAACCGCAAGTATTTCAGTGCAGCTGGTTGGAGGGCAAGAGAGAAGGGCGGTGAGGCTGGAGAATCGGGCCGCTGGGTCTTGGGGAGCCCTGGAGTACTGTCTGAGTGGCCAAGACTTGGGGGACCACTGAAAAGCCAGTGCCTGGTGAGAGTTACATCTCTCTGGCTCCAGGGTAGAAAGCGGATGGGCAGAGGGCAGGAAATCCTCCAGGAAGCCATTGCATTCATCCTGGCCAGAGTCAGGGAGCCCGGAAATTGGGGGGCAGAAGCGGGCAGTGTGGGCAGAAGTGGGCAGGCAGGAGGTGTGGAAGAGACGAAACAGGACAATTTCCTAGCCCACATCATGAAAGACGGGGAGCTCATGGTGCAGGTCTGGCCCTCATTTAAAGGAAGAGGAACTGACAAGAGCGGAGGTGACCTCCCCCTGTGGCCGCGGTCAGTAGAGGGGGTGCCCAGAAGAGAGGCTCATGGGAAAGCAGAGAGTACTGGGTTAAGATAGAAAACAACAGCTTACAGATGGCTACGGGTAAAACATCAGGATGAGGCAGCCAAGAGGGATAGTGGGGCGTCAGCACTTGGAGACCCCCCAAGGCTTCATCAGGGAAGAGTTGCCCACGAGTGACCTCCTCCCCTGGGCGAAGAGGCACCTCCAGAGAGCCCCTTGTGGCCATTTGCTGGTATTGCAGGCTGGCTCTTGAATGAGGGGAGCCAGGACTGAGGCTGGGTCACCGGGACCCTTTCCCTTTGTACAACACAATAAGCTTAATGCCAGTCCCAGAGCTGTGAGCTGGAGGAGGGGAGGGGGCTGGACAATCAGGGTGTGTCTCATCCAGGCAGCATGGCTCCAGGCCCCTGGCAGTGGAGGGGCTGTGCTGTGTGCTCGGTCACCTAGTCATGTCTGACTCTTTGCAACCCGATGGGCTGTAGCCTCCCAGCCTCCTCTGTCCATGGGATTCTGCAGGCATGATTACTGAGGGGGGGGGGTTGCCATTCCCTTTCACCAGTGGATCTTCCCGACCCAAGGACTGAACCCAGGTCTCCCACACTCCAGGCAGATTCTTTACTGTCTGAGCCACCAGGGAAGCCCAAGAACACTGGAGAGGGTAGCCTATCCCTTCTCCAAGGGATCTTCCTGACCCAGGAGTCAACCTGGGGTCTCCTGCATTGCAGGTGGATTCTTTACCTGCTGAGCTGCCAGAGAAGCCCATGGAGGGGCAGAGTAGGAAGTGGCTGAAAGACATGTCTGAGAGGCTGGGGATTCGGACTCCTGGGGAAAATGAGTGACCACCAAAAACAGGGGTGGAGTTAGTGTCAGGGTCCCTCCGCAGCCTGGAAGTCATTTGAGAAATAAGTATTGATCACCTACTGTGGGCAGGATAGGAAATCAGAGACTACAAGGATGTTCACAAACACACACACACACTTATAAACACAAATCACAGTATGGTAGTGGCCTCAATGTACAGAAAGAGGCTTTATGAGAAACTATAGCACAGGGACCTCTACTCAATGTTCTGTGGTGACGGACATCCCAAAAAAGACGGGATATATGTATAGGTGATTCACTTCGCTGTACAGCAGAACCTAACACAACTTTGTAAAGCAAGTATCAGTTCAGTCACTCAGTCCTGTCTGACTCTTTGCCACCGCATGGACTGCAGCATGCCAAGCTTCCCTATTCATCACCAACTCCCAGAGCTTGCTCAAACTCATATCTATCAAGTCGGTCATGCCATCCAACCATCTCATTCTCTCTCATCCCCTTCTCCTCCTGCCTTCCATCTTTCCCAGCATCAGGGCAACTGTACTCCAATAAAATTAAAAAAAAAAAAAGAAAGAATGAAAGCGGCTTCATAGAGAAGGGGAGGACTTAGCAGAGAGATGACAGGCTGAGCACACTGGTGGAGGGACTAGCGTGATGGAGAGAAAGAATCCTAAAGGAAATCAGTCCTGAATATTCATGCTGAAGCTGAAATTCCAATACTTTGGCTACCTGATGTGAAGAACCAGCTCATTGGAAAAGACCCTGATGCTGGGAAGGATTGAAGGCTGGAGGAGAAGGGGATGACAGAGGATGAGATGATTGGATGGCATCACCAACTTAATGGACACGAGTTTCAGCAAGCTCTGGAAGTTGGTGATGGACAGAGAAGCCTGGCCTGCTGCAGTCCAATGGGTCAGAAAGAGTCAGACAGGACTGAACGATCAAACTTAACTGAGAGAGGAGGACTGAAGAGATGTTCACAGATGACAGACAAGTACAGTGTGCCCAGGGTGTGATGTGCTTGGGAAAGAGGGTGAGGTGTGGGATGAGGGTGCAGTGGGAAATGAGGTTGGAAATAGAAGTGAGGTCACAGCATAGAGGAGAACCCAGAATGTCGCTCAACCCTCCGAACCCCATGATATTCATTACTGCAAATGGGACCTGAAGTGCAGGGGTGAGGGCTGTGCAGAGCTGGTTTCTCCAGGAGCAGAAGGGCCATGGAAGCCCAGACTCTCCCCCTTTGCCAGTTCAGAGCATGTGAAATGAATAATGGAAGCCAATGGCTTCCCACACACTCTCTAGAGGATGTTACCCCCCGCAGGTGTGCCGAGGTATTGATACCCCTCCTCCTGGGAGCACGTGGAGGACCAGGCCGGTTGGCTTCAGCCGCCAGGAGCCCCACCTGCTACCCCAGTGTGCCATTCCAGTGTCGTCATCTTCTGTACATGCCGTGGCCTGTGAAAAGCCGGGAGACATCTTTCTAGATAAGCATGTGCATGTAAGTGATACAGCTTGAGTGTGGATGTGAGTGCAGCAGCCAGGACCTGCTGAGATGTACCCCCTGAAAGCTGGCCTGCTCCCCACAGCTTTGGTGTTCACCACGTCACCCCTCTTTCCTCTTCCCACTGACACTGTCACATTCCCAGGACCCTGCCACAACACAATAGATGCTGATTCAAGGAGAAATTAAAAAAACAGTAACAAATACACTGCTTTTCAAAAAGCTTCTTATAAAGCTAAATTAGCTTTTTGAAGATCTGTCCTTTGCTTTGAGATCATGTCCTGCCTCCTTGTTTTTTAACAGTTTATTTTGAAGTGCAGTTGAGCTTTACATAACATGAGTTTGAACTGCCCGGGTCAACTCAATTTTTTACTGAATACATACTATAGTACAACATGATCCACAGTTGGTTGAACTCGCACATATGTAACTGTGGATTCAGAGTGCTGACTGTAAAGTTATATGCAAATTTTCACCTGGAAAGGGAGAGTGGGATTCCTAACCCCTATTGTTCAAGGTTATTGATATTTCTCCTGGCAATCTTGATTCCAGCTTGTGCTTCTTCCAGCCCAGCGTTTCTCATGATGTACTCTGCATAGAAGTTAAATATGGGTGACAATATACAGCCTTGACGTACTCCTTTTCCTATTTGGAACCAGTCTGTTGTTCCATGTCCAGTTCTAACTGTTGCTTCCTGGCCTGCATACAGGTTTCTCAAGAGGCAGGTTAGGTGGTCTGGTATTCGCATCTCTCTCAGAATTTTCCACAGTTTATTGTGATCCACACAGTCAAAGGCTTTGGCATACTCAATAAAGCAGAAATAGATGTTTTTCTGGAACTCTCTTGCTTTTTCCGTGATCCAGCGGATGTTGGCAATTTGATCTCTGGTCCCTCTGCCTTTTCTAAAACCAGCTTGAACATCAGGAAGTTCACAGTTCACGTATTGCTGAAGCCTGGCTTGAAAAATTTTGAGCATTACTTTACTAGCATGTGAGATGAGTGCAATTGTGCAATAGTTGCCGGGAGAAATATCAATAACCTCAGATATGGAGATGACACCACCCTTATGGTAGAAAGTGAAGAGGAGCTAAAGGGCCTCTTGATGAAGGTGAAAGAGGAGAGTGTAAAAGTTGGCTTAAAGCTCAACATTCAGAAAACGAAGATCATGGCATCCGGTCCCATCACTTCATGGGAAATAGATGGGGAAACAGTGGAAACAGTGTCAGACTTTATTTTGGGGGGCTCCAAAATCACTGCAGATGGTGACTGCAGCCATGAAATTAAAAGACGCTTACTCCTGGAAAGAAAAGTTATGACCAACCTAGATATTATATTCAAAAGCAGAGACATTACTTTGCCGACTAAGGTTCGTCTAATCAAGGATATGGTTTTTCCTGTGGTCCTGTATGGATGTGAGAGTTGGACTGTGAAGAAGGCTGAGTGCCAAAGAATTGATGCTTTTGAACTGTGGTGTTGGAGAAGACTCTTGAGAGTCCCTTGGACTGCAAGATCCAACCAGTCCATTCTGAAGGAGATCAGCCCTGGGACTTCTTTGGAAGGAATGATGCTGAAGCTGAAACTCCAGTACTTTGGCCAGCTGATGTGAAGAGTTGACTTATCAGAAAAGACTCTGATGCTGGGAAGGATTGGGGGCAGGAGGAGAAGGGGATGACAGAGGATGAGATGGCTGGATGGCATCACGGACTCGATGAACTTGAGTCTGAGTGAACTCTGGGAGATGTGATGTACAGGGAGGCCTGGCGTGCTGCGATTCATGGGGTCGCAAAGAGTCGGACACGACTGAGCGACTGAGCTGAACTGAACTGATTGTTCAAGGATAAATTTATAACATTCATACAAAAAAGTGTATCATTGTAAGCATTCCACTGGATGAGGCTTCATAAATGAACAGTCCCATGAAACTAGCACCTGGTGAAGAATCAGCATCTCCCTAACCCTGGACATGCCACCCTGCAGTTACTCAAGGGTAACCACTACCCTAGCTTCTAACACCACAGGTGAATGTTATTTGCTTTTCAACTTTACATCAGTGGAATCACATACAGTGTACTCTTTGCGTCTGGTTTTTTTTCCCTTCATATCATATTTATGAGTTTTGTCCATGACTTTGCTGGCAATCATCCATTTATTTTCACTGCTATACAGTATTCCATTGTGTGACCATAATTTACCCATTCTGTGTTGATTTGAGTTATGATTAATTTTGAGCTATTGAAAATAGTGTTATTATGAACATTTATATACAGATCTTTTTGTAAAAATATAAACTTCTGCTGGGCATAAACTTAGGAATGGAATTGAATAGATGCATATGTTCAGCTTTTGATTATACTGCCAAGCTATTTGCCTTCCAAAGTGACTATGAAAATCACAGTTTCCACCAGAAATGTATGAAAATCCTGGTTGTTCCATATCCTTGCCAATATTGGATGCCTTTTATTGCTTTCATTTTAGCCATTCGGGTGGGATAGAATGCCTTTTCTCCCTTTTTCATGATAAAAATATACTTTAAAATATATAATATGGTGACCTACAGAAAATGGTAGTTTTGTTGTAATGTCCTTAATAGGCAAAATTCAAAGTTGGTTTACAAATTAATTTTAAAATTTCACACATCTCTGGACTCTTAAAAGTCTTGGTCAAACATTTAAAAATATTTTTCCAAAGGATCTTTTATTTTGAGGGGTTTATTTACTATGTAGTTATTTACAGTTGGCGGCTCTGGGCCTTCCCTGCCGCTTGTGGGCTTTCTCTAGTTGCAGCAAGCAGGCGCTCTTCACCGCGGTGCAGCTTCTCTTCTCACTGTGGTGGCTCCTTTTGTTGCAGAGCACAGGCTCTGGGGTGTAGGGGCTTCAGTGGCTGTGGCCTGTGGGCTCGGAAGTTGCAGCCTGCCCGCTTCCCGCTCTAGAGTGCAGGCTCGGAAGTGATGGTGCACACAGTGAGTTGATCCGTGGCGTGTGGCATCTTCCTAAACCAGGGATTGAACCTGTGTCCCACGCACTTGCACGTGGATTCTTAACCACTGGACCACCTGGGAAGTCCGGGAGTCTACATTTTTAAACATCTCCTATCATCTCATTCTCGGAGAAGGCAATGGCGCCCACTCCAGCACTCTTGCTTGGAAAATCCCATGGACGGAGGAGCCTGGTGGGCTGCAGTCCATGGGGTCGCTAAGAGTCGGACACGACTGAGCGACTTCACTTTCACTTTTCACTTTCATGCACTGGAAAAGGAAATGGCAACCCACTCCAGTGTTCTTGCCTGGAGAATCCCAGGGATGGGGGAGCCTCATGGGCTGCCGTCTATGGGGTCGCACAGAGATGGACACGACTGAATCGACTTAGCAGCAGCAGCTGCTGCATCTCATTCTAGTACCTGTGCTTTATAACAAACTACCCCAAATCTTTGTGGCTTGAAACAACAGTCATTTTCTTATATCTCATAGATTCTTCTACATGAGGAATATGGGCAGGGCTCAGCAGGGTGAATCTTCCACTTCTTGTGGTATCAAGCGAGGTTGACAAGTAGTCTGGCCTGGAGAGTCAAAGGCAGCACCATTCACAAGTTTGGGGGATCTGCTGGAAGGTGGGACTCAGCTGGAGCTGGTCAGTGGGAATGCCCACATGTGGCCTCTCCAGCATGGTGGTCTCAGGTAGGCAGATGGCTTCCCTCAGATCAAGTGCCCAAGATAACCACGTGGAGGCTACTTCTGAATGAGCCTCAGAAACAACCCAGCCTAACTTCTACTACATTCTGTGGTTACAGCCAAGTCATAAGGCCAGGCCAGATTTAAAGGAAGAACAACTAGACTCCACCTCTTGATGGGGAAATGGGAAGCTCACGGTGAAAAAGAACATGGGGTGGGGGGTCAATATCACCGGGGCCCTCTTTGGGAGTTAGAATCTGCCACTCCCACTGCAAGAGTTGACTCATTGGATGGCATCACGGACTCGATGGATGTGAGTCTGAGTGAACTCCGAGAGATGGTGATGAACAGGGAAGCCTGGTGTGCTGCGATTCATGGGGTCACAAAGAGCCGGACACGACTGAGCGACCAAACCGAACCGAACTCCCACCCCACGCCCATCACAACAAAGTAAACCTACTCCTCGCCCTAAGCCCGCTGTGCTGAGACCACCTGTCCCCTCCTCTTGTGCTCTTCCCCTGCTCCATTTTCACTCGATTGTCTTACCCCTCTCTCTTCCTTTCCCCTTTCAGTTACTGCAACTCACAACAACTCTTGCTGGACCTTTCTTAGTCGCTTCCTCCCTATCTCTCTTCACATGCCTTCAAGCTCTTTGGCCTCTGAGGGACAGATTATTGGAGCACCTAGAGCCACAGCAGGTCAAACCCAGAAGGAGTTTAGCTAATCCCATGCGCACTTGACAGATGAGGAAGTTGAGGCTTCCTCAGAGGAAAGGGGCTTTCCCAAGATCCAACTTCATGTAAATAGCAGAGTTCTGGCTAGCATAGCACAAAAGATAGCCTACAATGGGTCTCAAAGAATGGCAACACTTGTTTTCCACTTCAGACTTCCTGAAACTAAAGTCGCTGGTTTTCTGTTTCACATTCAGTGCCTTACCATCACAATGTCCTTTTGGCCTCTTGGTTCAGGAGTGAAATCAATGCTGGCAGGTCTCTGTGCCCAGAGTGAGCTGTCCCAGCCCTGGCCTGCGTCTCAGTCTTTAGAGATGAATGGGGAAGGGGAGATCATAGATACAGCATGTTGGGATCCACACAACCAGCCTCCCTCCAACCACCACCTTGTACTCCAGACATCAGTGGCCCCCTTTGATCCCAAAGTCCAAGAATTCCCTGAATTCAAGAATCAACTAGCAGCAAGTTTTGAAATTTTCTAGGCCCCCAGGATCTAACTTAGGCTGACGATGACTGAAGTCAGGCTGAGGATAAATCAGAAATGACATAAAACAAGAAGACTCAACTCTTAAGGTCAGGCCTGAGAGATAGCAACTCTGTTACATTGAAGTCAATTTCCTCTGTTCACTCCAAACAAGAGGAGTCTGGAGCCTGGAGTAGGGATCCCAGGCAGGACCACCAGACATCCCATAGCATATTAGCAGCTGGATATTGAGAGAAGAGCAAGAGCTGGGAAAAAAAAGGGGGCTGGCACACTGCTCTGGGTTCTGAATAGTAATGACACAGAGAACAGCCAGCTAGGGACTTTTTGTAACCCACCAGTCCAGTGCTTTTGGCCACAGAGAGCAGCTCTGGAGAGTGAGAATGGGTGTGCTGTCAGGGAAGTCACCTTAGGCAACACCTAATGAGCTAAGTCACTTTAGATCAACAGTGAGTCACCCCCGAGGCCATCTGTGTGCCTGGAACGGAGGGAGAAATGGTATCTGTGCAGTATTCTGTCAAGAAGTGTCAATCGCTCAGTCATGTCCGACTCTTTGCAACCCCATGGACTGTAGCCTGCCAGGCTCCTCCATCTATGGAATTCTCTAGGCAAGAATATTGGAGTGGGTTGCCATTTTCTTCTCCAGGGGAACTTCTCAACTCAGCAGTCAAACCCAGGTTTCCCACATTGCAGGCAGATTCTTTTGTGTCTGAACCACCAAGGAAGCCCATTGAGAAGAAGGGATTGAACTGATTCTTGTAATTGGCACAGCCTATAGCCTCCTTTAAGGAGGTGGCCAGTCTTACTGTTTCTGGGTCCCCAGGTACAGCACAGAGCTTGGCTCATATGAAGGGCTCCAGGAATGTTTGTTATAAAGATTTACAGTCACCAGTCCATTCACTTATTGTTGTCTTTTAGTCACCCAGTCATGTCCAACTCTTTGCAGCATGCCAGGCTTCCATGTCCATCACCATCTACCAGAGGTTGGTCAAACTCATGTCCATTGAGTCGGTGATGCCATCCAACCATCTCATCCTCTGTTATCCCCTTCTCCTCCCGCCTTCAATCTTTGCCAGCATCAGGGTCTTTTCCAATGATTCATCTCTTTGCATCAGGTGGCCAAAGTATTGGAGCTTCAGCTTCCGCATCAGTCCTTCCAATGAATATTCAGGGCTGATCTCCTTTAGGATGGACTGGTTTGACCTCCTTGCAGTCCAAGGGACTTTCAAGAGTCTTCTCCAACACCATAGCTTAAAATCATTCATTATTTTCCTGCATCCAAGTACAACAGTGACCTTCCATAGTCCCTCCACCGGTCCTCCCAGCAGCTCTCTGCCAGCTCTCACTGATGGGAGGCCCAGGACATGGAGAGACACCACTAATATTGTGGTGTCTCCCTGCGATGCCAGACCCTCCCCAGGGGCCCTCTACTAAGAGTGGTCGGCACAAGTCATGGAGGGTCCCATGTCTTTCTTTTTTGCTGGGGTCCCTTTCTCCAGTCATGTCTCCTCCCTGCCAAACAAATAAAGGAACAGTTTCCTTTCCTCCATACCCACCTCCTGGAGAGAGTAAAAGGGAACCACCGTCAGCTAACAGTGTCATTTCCAAGCCCGTGGTTGACCAGAGCCCGTGCCTGGCCCGAGTCCACATGGCCTGCTGCTGTGGCTGGGTAGAACTTTTAGGAGCAGCTGCTGCCCTGGGCAGAGGGCCAAGAAACTGGGAACCCACTCCATGTTTCCCTCCAAGTTCTGCAATCTTTCTCGCTGCCTCTTACTTGGGGCTTCCACGGATAATAATGGTAAGATCGCTTGAGTCCTTCCTCTCCAGCAGCTGCTGTTCGAAGGACTCTAGGGATTCTTGTGTTTAGTTCTTTATCCACAACTCTATGAAGCAGACAACATTATTCCCATTTTTCAGATGAAGAAACTGAAGCAGAGATGAGTTCAAATAATTTACCCAAGACCCCCAGTGGTGGAGCCAGGCTTAAATCCCCAGGGGTCTGATCCTGGACTCCACTATGGGCTAACTCCATGGACTGTATGGCCTTAGAAGATACCAGACCCGCCACTGTGGAGTGGCCAGCCTAGAGCCAGTAGTCAATGAGTTCTGTGGCTTAGAACCATCCCTGGTGCTTAGAACCGTGGGTACTACATACATACATTTGCTACATAACAAATGTCCCCTGTGCACCATTCTGACTGGCCAGGCAGTACTTGCCACCAACCTGCCTGCATTCACTCACCCACTCTTGCTCCTTCTTCCTCTCCTCTTCATCCCCTCCCCGTGGGCTGGCTCCGTCTCCACTGAGAAGCTCTTTCTCTCTGCTCCCAACTTCTGCCCACAGTTTCCTTCCCTTCTGCCTTTACTCATATCTGAGAATCCCTCCTCCCACTGGCCAGCCACCCCCCTTATGTGACTTGAATCCCCTCCCTTGGATGCCGACACATCTGAGGATGAAGCTTCAAGGTCCAGGAAACAAGAAAAACACTGATAGAGCTCTCGGTGGGCCCAAGATGAGGATCTCAGGCCTGCCAGATGACACAACTTCCTGCTACGCGGACACAACTTCCTGCTACGCGTCAGGGCCGCTGCCTTTGCCCGCCTCCCCTCCAGAGCAGAAGTCCTTCTCCAGTGATTCCCTGGGTTGCTTTCGGTGGCACGCTAATTTATGCAAACTGAATGCAAATGAATATAGAAAGCTATGTGACCTTGGATTTACTGGAAATCAGCGGCTCCCTGATTAGACTGTAGGGAAATTTTGGAATCCACTTCCCAAGAGAAAATTAAAAATAGAGTGTCCTGAGTTGGGGTTTGGGGAGGGGTGCAGCTGGAAGTCATTCGGAGGAAGGAGCAGTCTGGGTTCTATGTCGTTACTAAGTGACCCAGCAAAAGTCAGAGGAAGAGAAAGCATCGAGCTGCCAAGCCTTCCTCGCCTCGCCTCTCTTGGCTGTGAGCTCTGGTTCAGTCCCATGCCCTGCCAAAACCATTCGATGCTGGAGGGCAGGGCACCCAGGGCATTGCAGCATCTTTGAAATGAGGCATTATTTACATCCCACTCCCTCTGACAACACTCTGATAGTCTCCTCTCTTCTTGCCTCTCCTACGTTGACCCTCTTCTACTTGTCCTTGTTGGGTATGGCTGGTCAAGTGAACAGAATGTGCTGGAATCTGGCCAGGCAGCAGTCTGGATGTTCCTATAAAAAAAGCCTCAGAGGATAGCTGAGGCACAAAGCTTTAGGTACCTCATTTACAGGGAGAGGGATACCCCTCCAAGAAAGGACAGGCGAGAAGGAAGTGGTCCCAGAAGCAACAGCTTCCATTCTTCTGCCCCTAGGCTGGGATATGCTGAGTAAGTCCAAAAGGTAGAAACTGGCGTCTTCTTGAAGATTTCAAAAGATTTTTTCCTGAAATCTTTCCAGCAGTCTGCTAAGCTTCATGAGAATGTTTTCCCGTATATTAACATAACTGATGCTGCCATAGCAGTCATTTCCTTCTGGTTCTTTCCTCCAGGTAGAGTACAGATGCTTCTGGTTGTGAAGGTGATATCCAGCAAACTCTCAACACATGTTGTGAAAAGACCTTAAAAAAAACTTCCCCAAGAGTCAGGGACCACCTCACTGCTTCCCTGAAAGGAAATAACCCAAACTGAACCCTCCACTCCAGGAGTGAGGAGCTGTGTTCTCTGTGTGCCCCTAACTAGGTAGGAAGTTTGCTGAAGGCCAGCTTTCAACCATTCAGTATTTGGGATTATTCAGAGAAAAGAAAACATGCTCTTCCATATATTTCAAAGGGAAGGGCACACTGTGTATCAAGCATGCTGTGTGCATCTTTTAAGTCTTCAGCTCCTAGTGGACATGTATCACTCCCATTGTACAGATGAGGAAACTAAGGCTGAAAGTTCAAGGCACTTGTCTAAGGTCACACAGCTGATGAATGGTTTTGACAGAACTTTCTGCTGTTCATGGGAATCCATTTGCTCTTTTTCTTTCTAGGTATGTCTTAAACTATTTTCCTTGGTCATCTTGCAATTAGGCTGACCACATTACTGAATTCTGGCCAGTGGAATAGGGACAGAAGTGATTTTGCCACTTCTGGTCCTTGGTTTATTGAGCCCTTTCCTATCACGGTCTGGATGACCCAGGGCCCTGGGAAGCTGTGAAAATGGGAGGCATTTGCTCTCTAGTGACTACATGGAGCGGAGCACCCTTCGCCCTGCCCTCTGGCTTGGGCGAGGTAAACATCTGCTGTGTTGATCCACTGAGAGCTTAGTTTGTCCTGACAGCACGGGGAAGGTTAAGATCTGAAGCCCAGTCCAGCAGATTCTAAAGACTCTCCGCTCTCATCAAGCCATACTGCCACAAGTCCTGCAGAAATAACAAAAATCCAACTATAAAATACTACCTGATCCCGCAGGTCACCTCTCTCCCGCCATGTTTCCCCCACTACCAAGAGCAAGATTCTTGTTTTGTTTATTATTAGTCAACACTTTGCTTATATTATTCTTGTTTGTTTATTATTCAACTGTATCAGGTCTTGGCTGTGGCACGTGGGATCTTTCATTGCAGCCGTGGACCCTCTGGTTGTGGCACATGGCGCCTTAGTTCCTTGACCCAGGACCAAACTTGAGTCCCCTGCCTTGCAAAGTAGATTCTCAACCACTGGACCACCAGCGGAAGTCCCAAGAACTAGATTCTTAAAGATTTTAGACGAAACTGGGTAAGCCAATACATAAAATCAAGCAGGCAACTGACAAATATTTGTTGACGGCATACTACCTGCCAAGCCGAGACACAATTATTGAGGTCATGAGCTCTGCCCTCTGCACTCCTGGATGGGAGTGGGTCAGAGGACAGGGTGGGAGGTAGGCATAAGCCAATTTGTTTGTTGGCAGTGATGAAGTTAATGAATCCTTCTCCTTTTGCGTTAAAGAGCTGCCTGGGGAGTGTCTGATTTTATATTTGAGAATAGACTTTCAACTGAGAAACATCTTTCAAATTCAAAATACATTATTTTCCTGAAGCTTCACATTTTACAGATGGGCAGACTGAGACTCAGAGAAGCTTAGGTAGGGCCCCAGGCCACAGCAGCAGCAGTTAAATTTGAACTCAGCTTTGTCTGATTCCAAAGTCCTTGCTCATTGCACTCTGCCTGTGTTTCTTAAGCCAGGCCGTTCTTCAGAATCACCAGGGGAATAGTTCAAATACAGATTCCTGGGCTTGGTGCCAGACTCCCAAGTCACTGACCCTGGGCTGGCCTCAGCATTCTCTCTTCACACACATATCCCAGACAAAAGCGAAGACCAGCCAAGCTGGGGGCCAGTCCTCTGTGCCTTGCAATGGGGAAGACCAAGAGGGTACACGGATGCCTAGGGAGTGGGGTGAAGGAAACAGACAAGGGCTTTCTTTGGCTTCGTCCAGGGCTGGCCCTGCTCACAGTCGAGATCCTGGCCAGGAAACCCAGAGAACAGTGAGCGAAATCAGGAAAAGGCTGTTCTTCTCGGCCGTTCTCCCTGCACCTCCGCCACGGGGAGGAGGCATCTCGCCTGTGGGACGCTGCTGCATAGTCATCTCTAGACCTTTTTCTTTTTTTTGCTTCACCGGGGATGAAGAAAGAAAGGTCTGTCAAGGTTCAGAAAATGCTAGTCATTCTCCTGATTCAGAAACCTGCCTTGACTTAGTACTCATTGCGTCCAGGACTGTGCTCTGAGAGGTGCTGGAATGAAACTGACTGCCACGCCATTGTGGAAGCCCATTCATGAAGAAAGGAGCCCCAAACGGCAGGCAGGTATTGTCTGGCCGTGAGGAACAGAACTGTTGCTTGAAGAAATGCCGTGGCCTATTTGCATACTTCAATAGGCACTACAGGAGCTCTGCTGCCATTTTTCGAGAGCTTAGTTTGTACAGGTTCGCAGTCTCATATCCAGAGGTTGACCCCATCATTTACCATCCAAACTGGGCAGTTGTAAAAGTGAAACCTGGGAGAGCTGTTAAAAATTTCACCAGGACAAGGGTAAACCAGAATGTCCCAAGCACACTGGAATGTATCCAAAACCCTGAGGCCAAAAGGGTTTCAGATTGAGACTTTTCAAAGATTTTATAGATAACACTGTACATCTCTGTGTCCGTGTGTGTGTATCACCTGCGTGTGAGCGTGCATGCTAAGTCGCTCCAGTTCTCTTCAGCTCTTTACAACCCTATGAACTGTAGCCTGCCAGGCTCCACTGTCCATGAGATTCTCAGGCAAGAATTCTGGACCACTCCAGGTCCTCCTTCAGGGGATTTTCCCAATCCAGGGATCAAACTCACATTTCTTATGTCTCTTGCACTGGCAAGCCGGTTCTTTACCACTAGCACTGCCTAGGAAGCCCCTACACATACAGATACCCTAGATGGGTCTAGGGCAGCTCCTCATGATCAAACATTATATTCTTGCAGCAAATATACGAGTATTCACAAGTGGGATAAATAGATATGGATACTTGAGGTCAAATTTTGCCATCTAATGATGTATGAAAAACTCTTGTTTTCAGAAAAATTTGGAAATTTTTTTTTTCAAATCGTGGTAATGGCTTGTGGACCTGTACCAAGAGCTCTAAGTACTTTCCACGGTGTAACAAAGATGCTAGCTGTTCCAATGTAAAGGTCTTTCCCTTTGTTGATAGTGGATAAGTGGATCCCTGGCCATCTGGAATTTCCCAGAATTCCTTGCAGCTAGGTGTGGTCATGAGACTGAGATCTGGCTGATGAGGTTTGCAAGTGGAAAGATGTGATCAGGACTTAGCATGTAAAGGTTCAGATGTACAGGTTGTTGATAGAAGGCATCCATTCTGATTAGTCAAAATCCATGTTGTGAACACTTTGAAAATTACTTCTGGTGTGAAACTTCTAGGAAGTCTCTTTAAAGAGATGGGTGTACTCTTCTCCCCTCCTCCCTCCTGCCTGCAGTATGGGCATCATGGCTGGGCCATGAGTATCCACTCCACTTTGAACTGCAAAGCTGAAGGCCACACTCTGGAAAGGATGAACCAGAAAGTTGGAAGGATCTTGGGTTCAGATAACTCCCTGGATGGCCTACCACTGGAATTTTATGTGAGAGAATAAAATCTTATTGACTTGTCACAATTTCTTTATAATTTCTTGTTCAGTCACTAAGTCATGTCAGACTCTTTGTGATCCCATGGACTACAGCATGGCAGGCTTCCCTGTCCTTCACCATTTCCCAGAGTTTGCTCAAGTTCATGCCCATCAAGTTAATGATGCTATATAACCATCTCATCCTCTGCCACCCTCTTTTCCTTTTGCCTCTGATCTTTCCCAGAATCAGGGTCTTTTCCAGTGAGTTGGCTCTTTGCATCAGGTGGCTGAAGTTTGGAGCTTCAGCTTCAACATCAGCCCTTCCACTGAATATTCAGGGTTAATTTCCTTTAGGATTGACTGCTTTGAACTTCTTGCAGTCCAAGGGACTCTCAAGAATCTTCTCTGTACCACAATTCGAAAGCATCAATTCTTTGGATGTCAGCCTTCCTTGTGGTTCAGCTCTCGCAATCATACATGACTACTGGAAAAACCATAGCTTTGACTATATGGACCTTTGTCAGCAAAGTGATGTCTTTGCTTTTCAATACGCTGTCTAGGTTTACCATAGCTTTCCTTCCAAGGAGCAAGCATCTTATAATTTCATGGCTCCTCTGTCCATGGAATTCTCCAGGCAAGAATACTACAGTAGGTAGCCATCCCCTTCTCCAGGGGATC
>SJYC01069614.1:0-72678 GCA_006408675.1 Madoqua kirkii
CAATACGCTGTCTAGGTTTCCATAGCTTTCCTTCCAAGGAGCAAGCATCTTATAATTTCATGGCTCCTCTGTCCATGGAATTCTCCAGGCAAGAATACTACAGTAGGTAGCCATCCCCTTCTCCAGGGGATCCTCCCAATGCAGGGATCAAACCCAGGTCTCCCTCACTGCAGGCAGATTCTTTACTGTCCAAGTCACCAGGGAAGCCCAGCTTTCAGAGAGGCTTTTTAATCCCTGTATCTTAGCTGGGCTGTCTGCTTTTGTGTTGGCTCTGCAGCCTGCAACTCCTCTTTCCTATTGGATGAGCATCTCCATTGTATAAGGTCTTGGTAAATGGCTGCTTTGGAGACTGAACAGGCCAGGTGGTCCTTCTTTGTACCCAGGTGTCCCAGTTGAATCCCAGCCTGATTCAATATGATCCTTTGGCTAAGACTTTGGTTTTTGAACAAGTGATGCAAAGTGCAGAGGTGCTAGAATTCTTTCCCAGTGATGAGGGGTCCAAAATAGGCCATTCTGGCTGAGAAGCACTTATTTCAGAAGGCTTCTGCTATTTTCAGCCTGTTTCCCCAAGGCCTCACCCTACACTTTGCTCCCAATAAATTCCCCTTTTGGTTACGACAACCAGACAACTGTTTCTTGCTGCTGAAAGCCTTCCCCCAGTTGTGACAGGCTACAACCATCAGTAGGTCACCAAACAGCTGCTCCAACCCTTTCTTGCTAACAGAATCCCAAGTTTTCATTTGTTCATCCACCAGGCTCAAGTGGACAAATCATGATTGGTCAGTCCCATTCCTTTGTCAGGTGATTGGTTTAAGATTAGACCAGGGACCTAGGTCTGACCAGGGAACCAAGAAGAAGTTGCTAGTAGCTTCTGAGAAAGATTTTCCTCACTGACTGCATCGTTACCCCTTTTCTTCCTGCTTGAGAAACTTCTACATGAGAAAGGAACCTTGGCGCCACTGCAGCCATCTTACCACCATGAGGGAAGACAGTGGCAGCCATGAAGAAGACAGGGAGAGAAGGTGGAAGAGCTTGAGTCCTTGATGATCTCTCAGAGACATCACCCCAGTCCCAGAACCACCTCATCTGATCTGCTGGTTTGTCATGATGGATGAGTCCCATCTTTAGTCCAAAAGTTTTGTTATTTGCAACCGAAGCGTCCTGATATACTGATTCACCAAATTTCACTGTTTTCGAAATTATTAATCACATGGTGTTGAAGTTAGAAGAAAACCTGGGCAATCAACTAGCTTTGAGCTGCTTTGAGCTGAAGAACCTGAAGCAGATATAGAGGCAGAACCAGAAGGAGAAGCCGGGCCACCTGAGTCTTACCCCTCAGCAGGTGCCCAGCACCCCAGGGAGACTGAGTGTTCAGGGCAGGACAGCGGGGGGAGCATCTTTTCTGTAACATCTTACAGAAAAACCCAAATGAAGTTTCTGGCCAACCCGATAATCAGTTTTGTGAGCACAAACTTAAAGCAATTATATTTAAAATTAATGACTTTAAAAGGATTGAATACTAAAGCAGACTCTCGGGATTTTTCCCCCTTTGTTCAGTTTTGTAGTTTTTACTCTCAGAAAATGAAATTCTCAAAATCATATAGCTCCTTGTTTTGTGTTTGAATGATTCATTCCTGTTTTACCTACTTTCTGATCAGTTGTGTATTTGTTGTGTAATAAACCACCTAGAACTTACCGTCAAAGGAAAAAAAAAGCTTACTAGCTACAGTGCAGGGCTGAGCCGCGTTACCTTCCATTCTCTGACTCAAATCCCCAGCTTCTTTTTATTTTCTAATCAAGACTTCTTTTCTGGTTGAGTCACAGGCAGAACTTTGAAGCAAAATTGGGACGTCAGGTGCAGAGGTGGGGACAGGTCAGGGGAGCCACTTTGGGGGTCACTGTTCCTTGCTGGAAACAGAGAAACAGGAAAGAAAGGTTCAAGGGAGTTGAGGCCAAGAAAGCACTTGCCGTTCCTACATCCTTGCTTTTATCACGCAGTGTCCCCACACTGGGCTTCTCAACTCTCTTTTCATCTTCTCAAAAAAAAAAAGAAACTCAAGAAAACACTTAAGCTGAAGCCAAATTGATCTCTGCCCCCATCCAAGACAATTCTATGGCCACAACTGTCAGTGATACCCTTCTCTAGGTCTCCCAGAACTATTTTCCATGCCTCCTCCTCCCTCATCCCACATTCCAGCAGGAGTCAAGTCCAGTTCTCAAACTTATCCTTCATTAGGCCTTTCCTGAGATGCCCCCTAAGACTTTATTTTCTTGGGCTCCAAAATCACTGCAGATAGTGACTTCAGCCAACCTAGACAGCATATTAAAAAGCAGAGATGTTGCTTTGCCAATAAAAGTCCACCTAGTCAAAGGTATGGTTTTTCCAGTAGTCATATATGGATGTGAAAGTTGGACCATGAAGAAAGCTGAGCACCAAAGAATTGATGTTTTTGAACTATGGTGTTGGAGAAGACTCTTGAGAGCCCCTTGGACTGCAAGGAGATCCAACCAGTCCATCCTAAAGGAGATCAGCCCTGGGTGTTCATTGGAAGGACTCATCAGTTGAAGCTGAAGCTCCCATACTTTGGCCACCTGATGTGAAGAACTGACTCACTGGGCAAGACCCTGATGCTGGGAAAGATTGAAGGCAGGAGGAGAAGGGGACAACAGAGGATGAGAAGGTTGGATGGCATCACCAACTCAATGGACATGGGTTTGAGCCAACTCTGGCAGCTGGTGATGCACAGGGAAGCCTGGTGTGCTGCAGTCCATGGGGTCACAAACAGTCGGACACGACTGAGCAACTGAACTGAACTGAGACACTCCCCCCCCACCCCAAGAAAGGAAGTGAGCTTTGAGAGCCTGGAGGAACGCTCCAACTCATCAACCCCCACCCTCACTCAGAACCTGAGTGGGGCAGATGGTGAGGGGAGGGTCACCCATCTTCAATCTCTACCCCTTCAAATCTGTCTCCCTCACCTGGGCCTGTGTTCCCAGGGACCAGCACATCCTGGGCTCCTGAAAAGTGTTTGCAGAATGAATTTATGCAAATTCATTGAAACATGCAAATTAATTCATTGCAAATGAATGAATAGATGAAGGAAGGAGCATGGAGCGGAGCAGAGAGCGCTGGATGGAAGAGCCTCCAGTCCCTCTGGCTGGCAGGGCAGTGAGTCACACAGCTCTCCACACCTCTAAGGCAACTCTGAAAACCATCAGCAGGCCATTAGCTCTGACTCAGGCCCAGCCGGCAGGGAGCAGGCTTTAGTCACTCAGCTGCAGGGCTCACACACGGGGTGCCCACCCCTTGGACCAGCAGCCTCACCTCCTGAGCCCAGCACCTCCAGCCAGACTCAGCCCCAGGCCTCCTGCCACTGTCCTGTTTGGGCAAAGCCGCAGGGTAGAAGCTCCTGGCAGGCGGGGCCTTTGTCTCACGGCCTGTGTATCCCCAGGAGCAGGCTCACCAAAGGGGCTATTAGCACTCATCAGGTGCCAGCAGCTTGAACACACAGGCATCTTTCAGGCCACACAGTGGTTCTATGAGGCGGGTCCTCCTCAGCCCTTTGCAGATGAGGAAACCAAAGCAGGCGAAGAAGCTGTGACTTCCTTAAGGCCGCGCAGCTATTTTGGTAGCAGAGGCCCAGGGCTGGGTTTAGATCACATCTTTTCGCTTTCAAGGCCTGTTCCTTCCAGCAACAAAAAAATCTCAAAAGCATCTGGGGCCTGGAGGAGAGAACTCTGGCATCCCAGAGTCCGGGCCGTTAGTACCCCTTCCCTGACCCACGCTGGGTGGGGGAGGGGTCGCCACTGAGGGTCCCGTGGTTGGGTCCCTGCAGCATCTAAGTGCCCCATGGGGAAGGGAGGACTCTTTCTGAGACCCGAAGGGCCTGCATGGGGTGTGCCAGCCAAGGGTGGTTCTCCTGGTTCTATCCCAAACCCTGAGGACTTCCTCCTTTGCCGAGAGTCTTGGGCCCAGAGTAAAGAGCCGGGGGCCAGGACACAAGCCACACTCTGGAAGGAATGAATGAGTATCCTGGAGGTGAGAAGAGAGTCAGAACCAAAGAACCCAGCAAGGGTGAGATGATCCAGCAGTTGACCCCAGAGCAGGACAATTGATTAAGAGAGTGCGCTCGTGATGGGAATTCAGACAGGACAGAAGCCATCGAGGGCAAGGCATAAGGCAGGTTCCCGAGGGACCACCTGGGAGTGGGCGTAAAGGGCCCCTGTCCCAGTCGGCTGAGTCCAGCCCCCTGGGCTCTGCCTTCCAGAATTCTGCGCCCTTAACAGTCACCAGACGTCTCTGAGAACCCCTGCCTCCTGATCATCACACACTTCAAAAGCCCAAGATGAGCATCCGATGAGATCGCGCGTGTGAGCAAAACACAGCCCAACAGAGCACAAGGAAGAAACGGAAAGAAGCTATTCAATTAATACTTGTTAAATGAAACTGTCCTTGAAAAAATGCAAGTGTTAGTCACTCAGTCTTGTCCGACTTCTTGTGACCTCACGGACTGTTGCCCACCAGGCTCCTCTATCCATGGAATTCTCCAGGCAAGAAGACTATCGTAAAAGGCCCCTGTCCCAGTCGGCTGAGTCCAGCCCCCTGGGCTCTGCCTTCCAGAGTTCTGCGCCCTTAGCAGTCACCAGACGTCTCTGAGAACCCCTGCCTCCTGATCATCACACACTTCAAAAACCCAAGATGAGCATCGGATGAGATCGTGCGTGTGAGCAAAACACAGCTCAACAGAGCACGTGGAAGAAACGGAAAGAAGCTGTTCAATTAATACTTGTTAAATGAAACTGTCCTTGAAAAATGTAAGTGTTAGTCACTCAGTCTTGTCCGACTTCTTGTGATCTCACGGACTGTTGCCCACCAGGCTCCTCTATCCATGGAATTCTCCAGGCAAGAAGACTGGCGTCAATAGCCATTCCCTTTTCTAGGAGATCTTCCCAATCCATTGATCAAACTCAGGTCTCTTGCATTGCAGGAAGATTCTTTACCATCTGAGCCACCAGGGAAGCCGGAACCATTCTTATTACTAGCTAGATGTTGGATTTGCAGCTTTCGCTTGATTGGGTTTGAGTTCATATTCCCCCATATCTCCTCATTCTCTCTTTTGATTTGTACTTTGGGTGGTTGGGAAGTCACAGTGAACATTAATTGGAGGTCCAGAATATGCTATGAGTCCTTCTCAAAGTTTGGCCCCTGGACAGACTGTGGCACCATTTCGTGAAATGCAAATTAGAAATGCAAATTCTTGAGCCTCACCCCAGACACACTGATTCAGAAACTCCAGGCAGAGCTCATTGACTAGTCTTTTAATAAATTCTCTGGTGATGTTAATACATGCTAAATCCACTGGGCTAAGTGTTTACAAGATACCTCATTCAATCCCACAAAGACTAAGGAAGTGGGAATTAAGATCTCAGATTTACAGATGAGAAACAGGTTTGGAGAAGTTGGTGACTTGCCCCAGGTGCTCACCTGGCAAGTGGACTCTGGGTCTGTGGGACCCTCTGCACGATTGCCTACCCCTCACTCCAGCAATGCCTCCCAGGAGTGGAATGTATTTGCCTTCAGGCAGATGCAGGAGGCAAAAGTAACTGGTAAAGTTGGAGCACCCCCCCAGGCTGCTGAATAGATCGCTATTGTTTAGTTGCCAAGTTGTGTCTGACTTTTTTGGGACTCCATATGCTGCAGCCCACCAGGCTCCTCTATCCATAGGATTTCCCAAGCAAGAATACCTGAGTGGGTGGCCATTTCCTTCTCCAGGGGATCTTCCCAGCCCGGGACTGAATACTCATCTCCTGTGTCTCCTGCATTGGCAGGCAGATTCTTTACCACTGAGCCACCAGGGAAGCCCGGTGAAGTCCACCTAGCTAATTTTATATGGTTTGCAAGAATAATTGCACTGTTATCTTTTATGAAAAGGAGCAAGTATTTAGCCCTAGGGCTATCCCACTATTAAGCTGGCACTAAGAAGCCATCCCAAGCAGTTAGCAATGCACCTGAACACCATGCCAGGTATGAATCTCAGCAGTGCTGAGACCTGTGTGCGTGACCGAGGATGACGGCACCATCAGTGACACACTGAGCTCCTACAGTTTGAAGAAATTGTCCTAGAGGCTTTGTGATCTTTCACCCGATATTATGCCCTTTTAACAGGTGAGGATACTGAGGCCCAAAGAAGGTGGAAGATAAAGCTCACAAGCAAGGGGGCAGCGTTCTGGCCTGCTTGGGCTCTAAGGAGCATCCCTTCCGATATGCTCTCTCTCTGAGAAGCCGGTTCTCAGAGCCAGGCGGTCTTGTCCCGGCCTCTGCACGCAGGCCCACTTCCGCTCTCGGTTCCCTGCCTCGGAAGATGGCCAACTGGAAGCCTCTCGCACAGGTGGGGAGAGCGCGGGACACCTGGGGGCCGGAGGAGCCCCAGAGGGACCTGCGAGCGGCCACACGATGGCGCTGTGGTTCAGGAGACTCGGGGCGCTGCCCGACACCAGTTCCCAGGACCTGGGACCCTGGCAGGACGGGGCCCCCCCGCGACAGAGCTGCCTCTCGCGAAGACTCGACCCCGAGCGAGCAGAAGGGCTGCAGAGGACGCTCTCCAAGGCCCATGCCACTGGAACCCCTCTCCACTCCCTCCTCCATCCGGGCTGCAGCACGGAGGCCTCCTCTGGGAGCGCAGCGCCCGGCGGCGAGCCCGGGAGTCCGCAGCGGCCAGCATCGCGGCTTCTCGCTCCCCGCCGTCCCTTCCTCCTTCCCCCTCGGCTCCTCCCCTGCCCGGCCAGCCAGTCCCAGCCCGCTGCTCACAGAACCGCCTTATCTTTTCTAGCAACTGAAGTAGAGTTGATTTACAATATCGTGCGAGTCTCAAGTGTACAGCAGAGTGATGCACATATATTTTTTCAGATTATTTTCTATGATGGGCTATTACAAGCTGCTGAGTATATAATTGAAAAGGATGCTCGCAAGTTGAGGATTTTAAATGTTGCAAAACGAGGCATCCAAAAATAATCTTGTCACTGAGATTCGGGTGCTTACTTTAAAAAGCAGCCATCGAATTCCCCAAAATAAGTAACAAGAGTAGGAGGCAGAGTCTTGTGCCTTCTGCCACCTCTCATTCCCAAAGAGGTGAAGAACACAGCACTTCTTGGGGAGGTGGAATTTTGTGTTCAAATCCTGGGTCGACCGATAAAAATGACGTGACACCAAGAGTTCTTTCATTTCCTTGAGCCTCACTTTTCGCATCAATAAAATGGGAATAATACTAGTACCCACCTTATGGGTTATTCAGTTCAGTTCAGTTGCTCAGTCGTGTCCGACTCTTTGTGACCCCATGGACTGCAGCACACCAGGCCTCCCTGTCCATCGCCAACTCTCGGAGTTTACCCAAACTCAGGTCCATTGAGTTGGTGATGCCATCCAACCATCTCATCCTCTGTCGTCCTCTTCTTCTCCTGCCCTGAATCTTCCCCAGCATCAGGGTCTTTTCCAGTGAGTCAGCTCTTCACATCAGGTGGCCAAAGTATTGGAGTTTTAGCTTCAACATCAGTCCTTCCAATGAACACCCAGGACTGATCTTTAGGATGGACTGATTGGATCTCCTTGCAATCCAAGGGACTCTCAAGAGTCTTCTCCAACACCACAGTTCAAAAGCATCAATTATTCAGCGTTCAGCTTTATAGTCCAACTCTCACATCCAAACATTACTACTGGAAAAACCATAGCCTTGACTAGATGGACCTTTGTTGGCAAAGTAATATCTCTGCTTTTTAATATACTGTCTAGGTTGGTCATAATTTTCCTTCTAAGGAGTAGGCATCTTTTAATTTCATGGCTACAGTCACCATCTGCAGTGATTTTGGAGCCCCCCAAAATAAAGTCAGCCACCGTTTCCACTTTTTCCCCATCTATTTCCCATGAAGTGATGGGACCAGATGCCACGATCTTAGTTTTCTGAATGTTGAGCTTTAAGCCGAATTTTTCACTCTTTTCTTTCACTTTCATCAAGAGGCTTTTTAGTTCCTCTTCACTTTCTGCCATAAGGGTGGTGTCATCTGCGTATCTGAGGTTATTGATATTTCTCCCGGCAATCTTGATTCCAGCTTGTGCTTCTTCCAGCCCAGTGTTTCTCATGATGTACTCTGCATAGAATTTAAATATGGGTGACAATATACAG
This sequence comes from Madoqua kirkii, assembly GCA_006408675.1. NCBI lineage: Eukaryota > Metazoa > Chordata > Mammalia > Artiodactyla > Bovidae > Madoqua > Madoqua kirkii. The sequence goes on from SJYC01069614.1 coordinate 8,178, forward strand.
CCTTGACGTACTCCTTTTCCTATTTGGAACCAGTCTGTTGTTCCATGTCCAATTCTAACTGCTGCTTCCTGACCTGCATACAGATTTCTCAAGAGGCATGTCAGGTGGTCTCATATTCTCATCTCTTTCAGCATTTTCCACAGTTTATTGTGATCCACACAGTCAAAGGCTTTGGCCTATGGGTTATTGGAAAAGTTAGATATGTATAAAGCATTGAGAGTAGTGCTCTGACACATAGGAAATGCTCACTAAATGTCACCAATGATTATTTCCCTCTGACACACTGTGCCCATCGGTGATTTGGCACTGAACGCAGACAGCCTCGGGCTTTCGGTTGACTTTTCATATAGGATGTCCCAAGGCCAGAGGGCCATGTTATGTAATTGGGTGCTCTGGGCCTGTGTGCTGTGTGCTCCTTGCCTGGTGCATGTAATTAGAGTAGGTCATGGGTCACCACAAACCACAGTCTCCAGCTCTACCTCTGAATCCATCTCATCTCCTCCAGGGGGTTGGTTCTCACACAAATCTGCCAATGCAATTGCTGAGTGCTCCCATTGTCTGCTGTGGGGCACATGGTGCCCAGTTTTGAATAATGAGAGTCTTTTTTATATATCATTGTATTTATTATACTTCCCATGTAGTTCAGTCGGTAAAGAATCTGCCTGCAATGCAGAAGACCTAGGCTCCCTGGAGGAGCAACCCACTCCAGTATTCTTGCCTGGAGAATCCCGTGGACAGAGGAGCCTGGCAGGCCACAAGAGTAATGAGACACAAGTAATGAGAGTCTCTATATTTCTCTATATAGTTTTATTTAGTTAGTTACTTTTGCCTGCGCTGGGTCTTTGTTGCTGCATGCGGGCTTTCTCTAGTTGTGGGAAATGGGGACTATTCTCTAGGGGCAGCGCGTGGGCTTCTCACTGCAGTGGCTGCTCTTGTTACGGAGCCCGGGCTCTCGGGCTCTCGGGCACTCGGGCTTCAGTAGTCGTGGCACGTGCCCTCAGTAGGGTCAGCTCCTGGGCTCTGAAGCACAGGCTCAATAGCTGTGGCATATGGCCTGAGTTGCTCCATGCATGTGGGATCTTCCCGGCCCAGGGATCGAACCTGTATCCCCTGCCTTGGCAGAAGGATTCTTTAACCACTGAGTCACCAGGGAAGCCCCAGGAGTCTCTTTTAATATTTATTTTTATTTATTTACTTGGCTGCACTGGGTCTTAGTTGCAGCACGTGGGATCTTTCACTGAAGCAAGCACAAAAACTCTTAGTTGCGGCATATGGGGTCTAGCGTCCTGACAAGAGATCAAACCTGGGCCGCTGCCTGCCTTGGGAGCTCTGAGTCTCAGCCACGGGACCACCACCGAGGAAGTCCTGATGAGACGCTTGTATTCTCCTCTAGCAGAAAGGCCTGCCTGCGCCCTGGGGCTGGGGAGACGTCTAGAGTAGGCTGGCGATAGTGTCAGACTTGTTTTGTTTCCACTCAGGATCGGAGAGACTAGATGCTCCACAAAAGGCCTGCTTGGGCAGAGAGGAAGAAGCTGGCTCCAGAACCTTGGCTTCCAGAACCTTAGCCAGGGTAAGATAGTGTGGTGCACTTGCCTCTGCGGGGCTTGACCACACAGGGTGACAGGTCAGGTTGTACATGTTTGTGTCTGGAGTTCTTTGGGGTTTCTCTTCATATTCTTCCTGACTTTGCCATCTCTAGAGATCAGGTCTTTAATGTCTCTGTCTGCTGCTGCTGCTAAGTTGCTTCAGTCGTGTCTGACTCTGCAACCCCATAGATGGCAGCCCACCAGGCTCCCCCATCCCTGGGACTCTCCAGGCAAGAATACTGGAGTGGGTTGCCATTTCCTTCTCCAATGACTGAAAGTGAAAAGTGAAAATGAAGTCGCTCGGTCGTGTCCATCTCCTAGTGACCCCATGGACTGCAGCCTACCAGGCTCCTCTGTCCATGGGATTTTCCAGGCATGAGTACTGGAGTGAGTTGCCACTGCCTTCTCCCTAACATCTCTCTCAGTCTTGCAGAAATCAGAGCGTAGTAAAAGGCCTTGCGAGAAGTGCTTGAGCACTCCATGTGTATTGACTGACTGACAAATTGGCTCCAGAGGGCTTCAGCCAAGCTGGGCCTCTAGCAGATCTTTTAAAAAGCTGCGATCGGACTCCTTAGATTCCATTAGTGGACCTTGATGAAGCTATTCACAGAACACCCTCAGATGTCAATAAAATCCAACCATATATGCAAATGAGGGTGTTGGAGGTGTGAGTGACTTGGGGTGGAAAGGGCTCCTGGTTCATATAGGAAGGCTTCCTGGTTATTGGTAGGGAACAGGGGTGAAGCGGTAAGTAAAACGGATGCAGTTTGACAAAGTGAGAGGAGGGTGTGGTTTGAGGCCATAACCCACCCTTTCCTGGTTCAGATCAGCACTTGAGTCATTCCAGAGTTCCCCTGCCAAGCCCCTGGGAACCTTCCAGTGTATGACATCTCTCAGGAAGCTAGCTGAGTTTCTTGGAAAACCTCCACGGAGAACCAATCCACCACCTCCATGCTACCCCTCAAATCTTTCTTAGAAATCCTACCTGCCTACAGCTTGGAATGAACAGAATAGAATGGATGGAGGATTAAGCCATAATAATCCAAACCAAATACTAGGTTTGGAGGGCCCTGGTTACTACCTAGTTTCTCATCAGGGGCCCTTAATGGCACCTACTCTCTGGGAGAGTGTTAGTCGTTCAGTTGTGTCTGACTCTTTGCAACCCCATGGACCATAGCCCACCAGTCTCCTCTGTCCGTGGGATTTTCTCAGGCAAGAATAGTGGAGTGGGTAGCCATTCCGGGCTGCAGGGGATCTTCCCCACCCAGGGACCAAGCCCGGGTCTCCTGCATTGCAGGCGGATTCTTTACCATCTGAGCTGTAGCCTATGTTCAATGAGAAATGTGAGTTGAGCCCAGGGGAAGGACGGGCTCTTGGACTTCTGATACCCTGTTCAGCTGGCAGAGCTGGGCTGGCATAACCAGCTGCTCTCTGAAGTTCTTGCCTCCCTGCTTCCCTCTTGGGACTTTGAGAGGGAAATCTAAGCTTAGTGTCTCTGATTCATTTACTGTGAACTCATCGAGTTGGTGCTTGGCAAGAGTTCTTGGATATCTTGGAAAGGGCTTTTGGTTTGGTTTCATTTATTATTTTGTGTGTGTGTGTGTGTGTGTGTGTGTGTGTGTGTGTGTTGCTTGCTTTTCCTTTGAAATAGGAAGACTTTTTTTTTTTTGCCAAGAATACAAGGATACACTAGCTTTGAGGTTGGATCATAGCACAAGACTTTATTTTCTTGGGCTCCAAAATCACTGCAGATGGGCACTGCAGCCATGTAATTAAAAGATGCTTGCTCCTTGGAAGAAAAGCTGTGACAAACCTAGATAGTCTATTAAAAAGCAGAGACATTACTTTGCCAAAAAAGGTCTGTCTAGTCAAAACTATGGTTTTTCCAGTAGTCATGTATGGATGTGCGAGTTGGACCATAAAGAAGGCTGAACATCGAAGCATTGATGCTTTTAAACTGTGGTATTAGAGAAGACTCTTGAGAGTCCCCTGGACTCCAAGGAGATCCAACCAGTCCATCCTAAGGGAAACCCGTCCTGAATATTCATTGGCAGCTGATCCTGAAGCTGAAGTTCCAATGCTTTGGCCACCTGATGCAAAGAACTGACTCATTAGAAAAGACCCTGATGCTAGGAAAGATTGAAGGCAGGAGGAGAAGGGGACAACAGAGGATCAGATGGCTGAATGGCATCACTGACTTGATGGACATGAGTTTGAGCAAGCTCTGGGAGCAATGAAGGTCAGGGAAGTCAGGTGCGCTGCAGACCATGGGGTAGCCAAGAGTTGGACACAACTGAGCAACTGAACAACAATCCCTTGTGTTTCCCTCTTTTTAACTGTGCAAAACAAAACAAGTAATATCTAACATTTAGTTTTGCATATTGGGTCCTATTAGTATCCTCCTTTTACAAATGAGAAAACTAAGCCCAGAGAAGTTAAGCAAATTGCTCAGTTCACATATACTAGCAAACAGTAGCCTTATATACCTGCATAGTGCAAAGGGCCCACAAAACTTTGGGAAGCTTACAAAAAAATTATTTTTTAATCCGAAGAAAGTCTCAAGAATGTGTTTGCATATATAATATTAATACATTTGACTGTATAGCAACATGGCTGTGAAGGTTTTTATTATTTTATTTTATTATTATTATTTTTTTGTTGTTGTTTTTATTATTTTAGATGCAGACGCTGTGCTAGGGTAGCAGGCAGAAGTAGAGTCTGATGGTGGCGGTGAGGCTGACCGCTAAGTGCAAAGGGACTCAGACCCCAGACTATCCCCTCCCTGGGGGAGCCAGGTATGCTGCCTGGCTCAGAGCATCCTGCGCTTGCCCTAGGAGGCCTACAGGGTTTGGACGAGATAGATCACAGAGGCTTCATGGAGCTGGGAGTTGAGGAGCAAGAGTGTTGTTAGACAGGAAGACAGACAAGTGGAGGCATTCGGGAATTCACTGGTTTGTGGGAGACAGAAGCAGTTGATACAGATACAGCTGATACAGCTTGTGTTGATGATCGATTAACATTCTGTTCCAGAATGACTTTTGAATTTTTTTCTTGTAAATTTTGCACCAAGGAACCACAGTTCAACAATGACCTTGCATCAGTAAGGTTTAAGACCAAATTGTTACTTAAAACTCACAATGATTATTTTTTTATGCTAGAAGAGTGAACAAGACTTTGTTTTTGTTCATAGTTCTTTTCTGTTAGATATGAACGAATAGTCATTCTTTAGCATTCCATGGAAAATCCCATGGATGGAGGAGCCCGGTGGGCTACAGTCCATGGGGTCGCTAGAAGTCAGACACGACTGAGCAACTTCACTTTCACTTTTCACTTTCATGCATTGGAGAAGGAAATGGCAACCCATTCCAGTGTTCTTGCCTGGAGAATCCCAGAGACAGGGGAACCTGGTGGGTTGCCGTCTATCAGGTCGCACAGAGTCGGACACAAATGAAGCAACGCAGCAGCAGCAGCAGCAGCAGCAGCAGCAGCAGCAACAGTAATTAGCAAACTGTCCAAAAGGTCATACAGTCATCTCACTTCCTTTTTTTTTTTTTTGCCTCAAAATAACATACTGAACACTGTCGCACGGTTTCCATGGAGCCAGCGGGTGGTTTACAAACAGAGCTCCCCAGAGCTAAGGCTGGGGAGCTAAGCTCAGGAGAAAGGGGACAGCCAGAGCCTGGACTTGGAGCCCTTTTCCTGCTTTAACCTGAGTAAGACATAAATATATTTGCATATTTTTATTGCACTTCACTATCTTTTGCTTTGCAGATATTATTGTTATTTTTATAAATTGAAAGTTTGCAGCAACCCTAGGTCGGGCAAGTCGATTGGCACCATTTTTTCAATAATGTTTTCTCACTTCATTTCTCTGTGTCATACTTTGGCAGTTCTCACAGTATTTCTAGCTTTTTGTTATATTTATATTGGCCATGGTGATCTGTGATCTCTGATGCTATTTTTGTGGTTATTTTGTCACTTTTCAGTCATCAAGTATTTTCAGTATACTTTTTTGGACATGATCGTATGACACACTTAATAGACGGCACGATAATGTAAATGCAGCTTTTATTCACATTGGGAAACCCCAAAACTGTGAGACTCCGTCTATTGCAATATTCACTTTACCCTGTTGGTCTGGAGCCAAACCCACAATACCCAAGGTAAGTATAATATACATTTGTAGGGTGTCTGTGAAATATTTCATTTTTTAAAACAAGGATTTAGATATTATTGTTATTTTTATAAATTGAAAGTTTGCAGCAACCCTAGGTCGGGCAAGTCGATTGGCACCATTTTTTCAATAATGTTTTCTCACTTCATTTCTCTGTGTCATACTTTGGCAGTTCTCACAGTATTTCTAGCTTTTTGTTATATTTATATTGGCCATGGTGATCTGTGATCTCTGATGCTATTTTTGTGGTTATTTTGTCACTTTTCAGTCATCAAGTATTTTCAGTATACTTTTTTGGACATGATCGTATGACACACTTAATAGACGGCACGATAATGTAAATGCAGCTTTTATTCACATTGGGAAACCCCAAAACTGTGAGACTCGGTCTATTGCAATATTCACTTTACCCTGTTGGTCTGGAGCCAAACCCACAATACCCAAGGTAAGTATAATATACATTTGTAGGGTGTCTGTGAAATATTTCATTTTTTAAAACAAGGATTTCTCTGGAAAAAAAAAATTAGTTTGAAAATCAGGGCTGTAAAAACTTCAAGAAAGGTAAATGAGAACTCCAGGAGTAAGCTTGTTTATTTATTCTCTGCCTATTCTGAGAGCGACCTACAGCGAACTAGGTATGACACAGCAAGGGTCTTTTGTTTGTTTAAGTAAAGAAATAAAAGGAAAGAAGGAAAAATCGTGGTCAGGAAAGTCAGATGTCGGCATGGTAAGGTTGAGGCACCCAGGCCAGGCTGAGGGGCTGCTGGGGGGGTGGGGAAGCACAGCTGTGGCGGGTGGGCATGGAGGGTCACGCAGACACGGCCGTTCTCCACCTGCCAGAGGAGGAGATGACTCCTTGGGCAGGTGTCACCAGCCTCCACGTGGATGTGCTAAAAAAAATCCATGAAAGCCCATTAGAGGGACTGTTTGGCCTTGGACAAGCACCTCCGCCTCCCTCCTGGCAAACATCCTATCCTACCCTCCGCTTCCCTGAAGACTTGGGCAAGGGGAGGACTCTGCCTGCCCACCTGGGTGTCCTTGGTCCACTGGCCACAATTCTCCCTCACTCTACCCTACACACATCAGTCACCTCCAAAAAAATGATCAGACGGGGACAAACCCAGAATTTCATACCCAGGGGTCTCTGCTCAATAAGAATAGCTCAGGGACTTCCCTGGCGGTCCAATGGTGACCTGCTAATGCAGGGGTCCTGGGTTCGAGCCCTGGTCTGGGAAGATTCCACATGCCTCGGAGCAACTCAGCCCAAGTGTGCTCTGCACCAGGAGAGGCCACCACAACGAGAAGCCCACGCATCGCACTGGAGAGGGGCTCCCACTCGCCACAACCAGAGAAAGCCCACCCGAGGCGAAGACCCGGCCCAGCCAAAAGCACACCTCACCTCTCTGGGATTCCCTGGTGGCTCAGACGGCAAAGACTCTGCCTGCACTGCAGGAGACCCGGGTTCGATCCCTGGGTCAGGGAGATCTCCTGGAGAAGGGAATGGAAACACACTCCAGTATTCATGCCTGGAGAATTCCACGGACAGAGGAACCTGGTGGGCTACAGTCTGTGGGGTAGCAAAGACTCGGATGCAACTGAGTGACTAACACACACAAATAAAAAATAAGACTAGCTAATAAATACATAGTGTTGATTCCTTGCCGCTGTTCCAACCCCTTTGTATGTGTTCACTCCTCCGATTCTCACAACACTTTGAGGTGGGTACTATTATTATCTCCTTCTGATGGATCAAGAAAACAGAGGCGCAGCAAGTGTTAAGGTCACTTTCCCAAGGGCATAGGAAGGGCGACAGTGCTGAAATCTGAACCTGGTTTGGCCCTATGCTCCTAACTACTCGCCATGCCACCTGTCAGTTGACCAACCTGTTCCAGCCCCACCTGGCTGCGGGTGGGAAGCGAGTTACACTCTCTACGCCTGAGGCTGCAGTCCCGAGGTTTACCCTCAGTTGGACCTCTCAGCCTCATTCTGGTCTGTTCTGTTTGGTAGCCACAGATGGCACTTTGCCCAGCCGTTCATTCATCGCTGGTGTAGAGTCCGCAGAAAACCCAGGCTTTGAGGATGTGAGGCTCAGGGCAGGCCTTCCTCACAGTGGAAAACTAGATGCACAAGACAGCGTCATGGCTGGCCCACCTGTGACAGGTGATGGAGCTGCATGGAGCTCCGTCCTATTGACACTGGTCACTCGGAGCGGACACTGCTCCAGGCATTTTCTATTCCTTATGTCATTTCCTCCTCAAAACAGCTGAGCAGGTAGGTGTAACTGTCTCACCCACTGTGGGGGGACAGTAAAGCTTAGAGAGGTTCCGAAACTCCCTGGAGGACGCAGCACACTCCCTTCTGCCTCCCCTGCCCCCCAGGGCTGCAGCACCTTGGTTCTCTCCGTGGTCACCACCCTGGGCCCGTGCGCTTCCTCAACCCATTTACACAGAAGTTCTTCCATGACTTTTCAGGATCTCACTTTGCTTCTCTTCCAGCCTCCGACTATTAGTTCCTCAAAAGCCAGGGCCATATTTATCAATTGTACGTCCCCTCCACTCCAAGGCCAAGGGCCCCACCTGAGGTGCTGCTTCACAAGGTGGACCCAGGTGAGACACTGAAGCTTCGTGGCTCTGAGCACATGAGCAGCTGGCATGTGAAATGCCCACATGGGAAAACAGCCCCAAATCTGGTTCCCTGATCCTGCCATCACTCCAAAGAACTCTTCACTTGCATAGGTATGCAGAGAACATGCATCCGCCTAAACGTTTCTGAAAAAGACCTACCCAGTACTGTCTAAGACCCAGCCATGTAAACCATGATGCAAATGAGGCAGTAGCCACAGGGGTGGGGGGTGGGTATTGGTTGCCAGGCTGCAGAGCCAATTGCATCTGCTCAGACCCAGAGGGATCGAACCCTGGCAGGAAAACCCCGCTTCTCCAAGCTCATCCCTGCCCTGATGACTCAGAGGGAAACCTGGGGCCACGTTCTCAGCCACCTCTCGAGGCAGCTCTTAGCTTCCCTGCCCGTCCTCCTGCACCTCCACCCCCACACGACGCAGACCAGGGAGGTGAGGATAACAGGAGAGAGCTGGTAGGCTGTCCTCGCAAGGCAGCAACAGCGATTGTTCAGCCTTGCTCAGGAAAACACATCCATGCAATCCTGAGGAAGCCCTGAGCGTTTTAGGGGCAATAGAAGGCGCCTGATGGGAGCCTGGCTTAGGTTTGGGGTTCAGTTAAGTCCAGTCGCTCAGTCGTGTCCGACTCTTTGCGACCCCATGAACCGCAGCACCAGGCCTCCCTGGCCATCACCAACTCCTGGAGTTCACCCAAACCCATGTCCATTGAGTCAGTGATACCATCCAAGCATCTCATCCTCTGTCATCCCCTTCTTCTCTGCCCTCAGTCTTTCCCAGCATCAGGCTCTTTTCCAATGAGTCAGCTCTTCGCATCAGGTGGCCAAAGTATCGGAGTTTCAGCTTCAACATCAGTCCTTCCAATGAATACCCAGGACTGATCTCCTTTAGGCTGCTTTGGGGAAAGCATCATTAACGGGAGCTGTGCACAGACTTTGTGACAACACCATGATGGGACCAGTTTACATTTGTACAATGAGTAAACTAATTTCTAAGCAAATGAACCCAATTATTTGTTCAATGCATATATAAGAATATACTGAAGGAGTGTAGAAAGTTCCTTAAAAATGGCCCTTGTCATCGGCAGCAACAACAAAAAAAATGGGAAGAGTATCAGTCATAGCACTCTGGGCTGTGAGTGATAATCAGGCATTTTCAAGCTGTCTCGAGGTCCTCACACACCCCGGCATCCCAGTGCTCCCCTCCTTATTGCAGCAGATAAACCCCGTCACTCCACTCCATGATGATACATATCCTTGGAAGAAATAAAAGCCCTGGTACTTTACAATCTCTAAATAATTTATCTTTAATTCCCTTGTGGCTCAGACGGTAGAGTCTGCCTGCAATGCAAGAGACATGGGTTTGATCCCTGGGTCAGGAAGATCCTCTGGAGGAGGAAATAGCAACCCACTCCAGTCTTCTTGCCAGAAAATCCCATGGATGGAAGAACCTGGTGGTAAATTTCGCATACAGGCTAGCTCTTGCTTTGGAACATAGCATCTACTTTTACTTGGCAGCTGAGTCAAAACTTCAACATTTTATCTTGTGGCATGTGAAATAGAAAAAAAAAAAAGACTTGGGAAAACTCTAAGTGTTTATCAATACTGGTTCAGTACCATATAGAACGGACTTCCCAGCTGGCTCAGTGGAAAAATATCTACCTGCCAGCAGGAGGCGTGGGTTCAATCCCGGGGTCAGGAAGATCCCCTGAAGAAGGAAATGGCAACCCACTCCAGAATTCTCACCTGGGAAATCCCATGGATAGAGGAGCTACAGTCCATGGGGTCACAAAGAGTCAGACACAACTAAGTGACTAAACAGTAACTGGATAGAACATTGCAGGGGTTAAAAAGAATTTGACCTGTTTTGATGCGTGAAAAACATCTATTTCTGCTTTATTGACTACGCCAAAGCCTTTGACTGTGTGGATCACAAGAAATTGTGGAAAATTCTGAGAGAGATGGGAATACCAGACCACCTGACCTGCCTCTTGAGAAATCTGTATGCAGGTCAGGAAGCAACAGTTAGAACTGGACATGGAACAACAGACTGGTTCCAAATAGGAAAAGGAGTACATCGAGGCTGTATATTGTCACCCTGCTTATTTAACTTCTATGCAGAGTACATCATGAGAAATGCTGGACTGGGAGAAACACAAGCTGGAATCAAGATTGCTGGGAGAAATATCAATAACCTCAGATATGCAGATGACACCACCCTTATGACACAAAGTGAAGAGGAACCAAAAAGTCTGTTGATGAAAGCGAAAGAGAGTGAAATAATTGGCTTAAAGCTCAATGTTCAGAAAACTAAGATCATGGCATCTGGTCCCATCACTTCATGGGAAATAGATGGGGAAACAGTGTCAGACTTTATTTGAGGGAGCTCTAAAATTACTGCAGATGGTGACTGCAGCCATGAAATTAAAAGAAACTTACTCCTTGGAAGGAAAGTTATGACCAATCTAGATAGCATATTCAAAAGCAGAGACATTACTTTGCCAACAAAGGACCATCTAGTCAAGGCTATGCTTTTTCCAGTGGTCACGTATGGATATAAGAGTTGGACTGTGAAGAAAGCTGAGCACCAAAGAATTGATGCATTTGAACTATGATGTTGGAGAAGACTCTTGAGAATCCCTTGGACTGCAAGGAGATCCAATCAATCCATTCTAAAGGAGATCAGTCCTGGGTGTTCTTTGGAAGGAACGATGCTATAGCTGAAACTCCAATACTTTGGCCACCTCATGCGAAGAGTTGACTCATTGGAAAAAACTCTGATGCTGAGAGGGATTGGAGGCAGGAGGAGGAGGGGACAACTGAGGATGAGATGGCTGGATGGCATCACTGACTCAATGGACATGAGTTTGGGTGAACTCTGGGAATTGGTGATGGACAGGGAGGCTTGGCATGCTGCGATTCATGGGGTCATGACTGAGCGACTGAACTGAACTGAGGTGATCTTCATGCACTTTCCATTTTCAGGTACACTACTAAATGATCCAAAGAGGGATCGAAAATTGAATGCTTTGGAGCAATCAGAAAATTCCTAGGAGCAGACCTTGATTTGCAGGTGGCAGGAGGGTACTACAGGTGAAGGAAACAGCATTAGAGAAAGATTTTCAGATGCAAATCAGCTTTTACTCCAAAACTGCCAAATTCCTCATTATCTCCTTTGATTTTTTTCTTAACTTCCTCAATCTGTTTGCTTTTTTGAATTTTGGATTTAAAAGTATTTCTTGGGCAATTTATACACTATGATATGTTCATCAACCTGCTCAAGTAATTCTTTGAGAATCTCAACAAAACAAATGATCACTTGTGAGAAAACAGGAGTGTGTTTTTGAAAAGTTGTACATAATCAAATATTTACCTTCAGACATCTATACAAATCACTATATATTTATATAAGTAGTCCTCAGTCACAGGGATTTTGTATTGTGGACAATTTTTATGAAGTTAAAACCAATCTTCTTAAGTTTTAGTGGATTTCTATGGCAGATTTAATATCCCAAATCTCCCTTCAAACTTGCAGCTAGGCTGAGATTTCTAAATCAAAAAATCTAACCCCTTTATTCCTTTACTTAAAATCTTTCAGTGATTATGGCCTCAGGACAAAGTCCAAACAGTTTACTATTTTTTATAGGACCTTTCACTACTCAAGCTTACCTATTGTTCTAGTTTCATGTACAGATTAAATTATGGCAAAAAAATCCAAATGAACAAATAGTAGATAGAGACAGGCTATCTGCTGATGCTTGTTTAGTGATCTGTATTATTGTGCAATGGGAATGCTAATCAGCCAAAGTTTGGCCAGGCAAGGCGGCTTATGATGATTGACAGTGGCCTGTGACCATACTGAGCATTGGGAACTTTATATGTCGTCCTGTGTTTTTTTGGACTGTAGAACTTTTATTACTTCTTCCACTTGATTCAACCTATAGAGCATTTTGGGGTAAAAGTATATAAGGGTGCATACACACACACACACACACACATATATATAATACACACACACACACACACACACACATATGTGCTTGCCCAGTGGCTCAGCGGTAAAGAATCTGCCTGCAGTGCAGGAATGAAAGCCCCTCAGTCATGTCTAACTCTTTGTGACCCCATGGACTGTAGTATGCCAGGCTCCTCTGTCCATGGCATTCTCCAAGCCAGAATCCTGGAATGGGTAGCTGTTCCCTTCTCCAGAGGATCTTCCCAACCCAGGGACTGAACCCAGGTCTCCCACATTGTGGGTGGGTTTTTTACCAGCTGAGCCACCAGGGAAGCTGAAGAATACTGGAGTGGGTAGCCATCCTTTCTCCAGAGGATCTTTCCAACCCAGGAATCAAACTGGGGTCTCCTGCACTGTAGGTGGATTCAGGAGACACAGGTTCAATCACTGGGTTGGGAAGATCCCCTGGAGGAGGGCTTAGCAACCCACCCCAGTATTCTTGCCTGGAGACTCCCATGGACAGAGGAGCCTGGAGGGCAACAGTCCATAGTGCCACAAAGAGTAAGACGGGACTGAAGCGACTGAGTACACACATATACCTATACATACATACATACATATATATATACATATATATATATATATACACACACACACACACACACACAACCACATATGTACACACACACATGCTTGCTTCAGGTTCCAGTATGGCTGCACATGGCCCTGAATCCCACCCTTCTATTTGATCTAGGAGACCCAATGAAGGCTGATCGGGGATCCCTGGGGACAGTGACCTGCATGGTAGGTAGAGAAGGTTGGCTGCCTGGCTCAGACTTCTAGCTCTAAGTGAACTTCGGAACCCGCCACCCCAGCCCTCACCTCCACATCCCTCTGTCTTCAGGCCCAGCCTCCCAGCCATTTGTATAACCCAAACACTATGGTTTCTCCCCACTCTAGTCGCCCCCTCTCTAGTCATGCAGAGAAGGCTCTTCCCAGTGTCTTTTTGCTGAGCTAACTTCCATTCTCACTTTACTTTTGATTAGAGGCTGCTTCCTCTAGAAACCCTGTCCTGACTCCCAGAGGCTGCAAGGCTAGTTAAGAGCCTTCCTGTGGGCTCCATAGCCCCCTGCACCGCCCACAGGCGCCTCACTCACGGCTTCCCACTACAAATGGTCCCGCGTTTCTCTCCAGCATTGGACTGTCAAGTCCTCAAGGGAGGGGCTGCCTCCTCATCCTCAGTGTGCCTGACACAGAATAAATGCTCCATGAGCCATTTATTAAATGAATAATTAAATGAATGAATACCTGGGTTGAGGGGCTTTGACTCGACAATAAATACCACACTTTTCCCCTCAAATTAAAATCACCTAGCAAAAATGCTGGGCTGCATTATTTGCTTTAAACACAGCCAGCCTTTGGTTTCTTCCCGTGCTCTTCTCTTCTCTGTTCTTTGTAGTGCTCTGAGTCCCTCTGCGGGGGAACAGAGGCGTCTCCCAGGAACCTGGCACTGAGCCTGCTGCACTGAAGTCCTGGCACCACATGCCTCCTGCGTCAGCAGCAAAGAGACTCTGGCCCTCAAACACCCTAGTAGCCGTGCTTACACCAGAGACAGACCCATGAGTCGAAGAGACAAAGAACATGCTTTCTATATGGCAATGTTTACCATTTTTGTAGAGGAGAACCAGTACAACACATTCAGGAAAGGGGCTACTGACCTAGATTTTTTCAAATATAATTAAGGATATTCCCTGGTGATGGCTCACCTAGAATTCAATTCATTTGAGCATGTGCAGGTGGGGAGGGGTGGGGGAATTGGATGAAGGTAGTAAAGATGTAAAAACTTAATGGAGAAACAGACATAGAGAACAGAATTATGGACATGGGGAGAGGAGAGGGGAAGGTAAGATATATGGAAAGAGTAACATGGAAACTCACATTACCACATGTAAAATAGATAGCCAACGGGGAATTTGCTGTATGGCTCAGGAAACTCAAACAGGGGCTCTGTATTAATCTAGAGGGGTGTGATGGGGAGCGAGATGGGAAGGAGTTTCAAAAGGGAGGGGATATGTGTATATCTATGGCTGATTCATATTGAGGTTTGACAGAAAACAGCAAAATTCTGTAAAGCAATTATCCTTCAATAAAAATAAAAAAAGAGGTACAAACTTCTAGATATAAGATACACCATGATAAATACAATTAACAGTGCTGTACATTATATATGAAAGTTAAGGCAGGAAATCTCAAGTTCTCATCATGAGGAAAAAAATTTTTTTAAATTTCTTTAATTTTGTATCTATATGAGATTATGAATGTTCACTAAACTTGTAATCATTTCATGATGTATGTAAGTCAAATCATTATGCTGTACATCATAAACTTATACATTGCTAGATGTCAATTATATCTCAATAAAACCAGAAGGAAAAAATTATGAGCATATATACATGTACACACATATATACATGGAAGCCCAATATACATATGTGTATCCATATATGCTTATATACATATTTATGCATCTATGTGGGCTTCCCTGGTGGCGCAGAGGATAAAGCATCTGCCTGCAATGCAGGAGGCCCTGGGTTCGATCCCTGGGTTGGGATGATCCCCTGGAGAAGGGAATGGCAACCCACTCCAGTATTCTTGCCTGGAGAATCCCATGGACAAAGGAGCCTAGTGGGCTACAGTCCATGGGGTCACAAAGAGTCAGACACAACTGAGCAACTTCACTTTCTTTCACTTTCTAAGCATCTATGTGTGTATATGCATGCATGTGTATATATGCATATATAACAACATAAAAATATCTATATGTACATATATTATATATAGATATATACAAAGACCGTGTACATATTTATAGTCTTGTAAAATTCTAATAATTTAGGTCAGAAGTCAGCAAACTTTTAATGTAAGGTCAGATCGGCTTTGTGGGCCACACCATGCTCTGATACAGCTATTCAGCTCTGCCACTGTACTGTGAAAACAGTCATGGACAGTACGTAACACATGAGCTTGGCTGTATTCCAAAAAAAAATTTATTTAAAAACACGAGTGGGCTGGATTAGGCCCACTAGCCACAGTTTGCCAACCCTCTTCTTAGGTTAAAGATGTGATTGGAAAACTTGGTAAATGGCATATAAAACAAATTACCTAAGGTTTTGATGGCCGTACTATATAGTTTTATGAGATATATTCATATTGAATACTATGACAAAGCACAAATTCTATGGATAAGAACATAAACTGTGTCCCCTGGTTAGCAGAATTTAAATCGATTAAAATTATGAGAAAAAACAACTCCCTGTTACAAAAGGATTTATCCAAAGCACATACATTCTCTATTTTCATCTTTAATCATTATAATCATGTTGCCCAGCATCACTACTTTAAAATGCTCTGTGAATCATCCATATTTCCTCCATTCAGAAAGCTCTCAGGAAATGGATGTTTTAAAATTTTATACATTTTCCATAGAAAACAAAAGTCATGTTTTGAAATCCTGAAAGAAACTGCAATAGCAACAGTGTTCTTTAAAGACAACCTAATCTTTCTGACACATGACGGTTTACTCCTTTCTGGACCACATTCGATTTCTGCCACCCAAACTCTTGACCAGGATAAAAGCTATGCCCTCAGCTTCCCCCAGCACAGCGCCAATCAGGAATACCACATGGAGTAGTGATGGTGGTCACAGGAAACATCTTTGTATGCCTGGGGTGAACGAACGTCCCAGCAAGAAATGACTGAGCGTTGTCCAATACAAGAAAGATGAAACAGGTGTCCTGAAGTGAGGTGTGTGGTTAGCTGCATCTATAGCTAGCATTGCCTTTCGCAATTTACCAAAGATTCAAGTACAAAAGAGAGGGACTGAAGACAAGTTCACGTGGATTGCTGCTCCTGTGAATTTTTCTGGGGTCGAGACATGAACATGCAGAACTCTGCCATTTATCGTTTCCACTGAGCAGACTAGACCTTAGAGAGGAAAGACTGGTGAGTCACTTCTTGACCTTTGATGTAGACCTGAACCTCCAAAATGTTCTAAATAAGTTCTCCCAGAGTATGAATTTCTAAAACACAATACTGATCATTGCACAATTGAGAAAGAAAATTCATGGAATATATCAATATTTTGACTTCAGACTTTGAGCGTATCACTGTGTGAGAGGTATCTCAATATTTATTTTTACAGAACTCTTCCCTCCACTCTTAGTTTACCTAAGTGAGTCTTTCAGAATCAACATACCATAGTTACTATCACTGCCTTTAAAGGCACTTCTACCTTTTATTCCAAGTCTAACTTTTTTATACCTTCAGTAGAAGGCATTCTTTCTCCCTTCTCAGAATTTTTAAGATAGTTTTGATGCTCATTTGTTCAAATGGTATTTTTGAATTCACGTTTAATGTTAAAAATGTGTTAATACATCTGCTCTAAGAGCAATTATGGATTCTTTCCACTATTCTTTATATATATGTGCATATATTTGGCTTTGCCATTCTTAGTTGCAGCAACACAGGGTCTTTAGTTGCGGCACACAGGGTCTTTAGTTGCAGCATGTAGGATCTAGTTCCCTAACCAGGGACTGAACCTGAGCCCCTTGCATTGGGAGCACAGAGTCTTAGCCACTGGACCACCAGGGGTCTATCCCCTATTCTTTCATCTGCTAGGTCACTGTGAGAATAGAGAACAAATGAAACCAGCAGCAGTTGTATTTTATAAATTCTATATAGATAGAAATGCATTTCTTGGGATTCTGAGCAGCACACAGAGAACATGAGCAACTGAGGAGAATCAAGACGAGGGAAATCAGGGTCGTGATGTGTCCACTGTCTCAGCCTCCCATGACTTTAGACAGTTTCTGAATATCTCAAAAAAGCAGTATATCTGTCAAAGAGCTAAAACCACAGTGATATCCAGACCCCATGAAAAGAAAGATGGGTTTAAAGTGGCATGGCTGATAGGATCTGGTTGTTGAATGATGGAGATGAAAAAGAAAGAATGAAGTAGCTGGTGAGCAGAGACAGGCTTTAGACAACCAAAATCATGTAACTGAACACCAATAATCAGTGACAACCAAAAAGTCTCTTTATATCTCATAATACCTGCCTCTTGTCCTAGCCCAGCATTTCCATAGCAGTTCTGTTTGGATGGAATAATAGCTTCTCCTTTATTCTAACCACTTACCACTCATGCTGGGCTTTTCTCTACCTTTCCCTCATCACCCCAGGTTTTCTTCTGTCAAGAGGGAGATGAGTGTCTGCAAATAGCATTAGTTTGACAGTTATCTGCATCAGGAAAATTGCCTGCATCTCTGCTCAGCCGGCCAATCAGAAAGCTCCCATTATGCAAGGGGCTGTCCATGGCCTACTCTGCTCTGTGCCCTACCCAGTGGAGGCCAAAAATAAAGCGAAGCTTTTTCAAAGTTTGCAAAGGCTGTTTCTGGAGAGAAGCCACACCCACTTTCTGTTTGGCATTGTGTGAGTGTGTGTATGTGTGTGCGTGTGAATCTTCTGTCTTAAAAGAAGACAAATGTTTTCCAGTTCCTTTCATAAGGTGCTTTAGTATTCTCACATTTTAATTTCCTCCTTTGGATTGGTATAATTACCATTCAAATTTGTTATACTCCAAAAATAAGCTAATTCCCCAAATATATTCAAACAGCCTACACACACACACACACACACACACACACTGCTGTCATCCACTCCATTACAACCTACATCACGGTGTTCATTTGGGAACTCTTCCACCCTTAGCCCTTGCTGACAGCTTTGCACCAAGACAACTTCCCTGTTTATTTCCCAACTTGGTGATGCTAATAGAACCTGGAGTGCCTACTCCTGCAGCTGCTCCTTCACATGGTTCTGTTCACCAGTTTCACCTCACTCAAAGCAGGTATTAGCTCACAGTGTTTGTGGACCAGATTATAAATCAACCCGTTAGACAAAACTCCTCATTCATCTGTAAAGTGTCATAGGATGGCCAACCTGCATAGTTTGTCATAGAATTTATATAACAATCATACTTTGTGCTCTCATTTTCCTACCTGTGATTTGAAAAATACGCACAAATAACCAGTGTCTAATTTTCCATTTGAAAGAAGCATAAGAAATCTATGTCTCATCTTAATCAATGAAAAAAATCCTTAATCATAAACAGAAAGTCAGAAAACACAGCCTCTGATACAAGAGGATGAAGAGAGCATGCTGGACCAACTTAGCTTCTGGTGAATGTGATGCGGGACTTGAAAAATTCCAAGGGGGATTTTCCCCAATCTTAAAGTTTTTATTGAATTTGTTACAATATTGCTTCTGCTCTGTTTTGTTTTTTTGGCCATGAGGCATGTGGGATCTTAGCTCTCTGACCAGGGATCGAACCCGCACCTCTTGCATGGGAAGATGAAGTCTTAACCACTAGACCATGAGGGAAGTTCCTCCAAGAGGGATTTAAAAAAGAAAATCTCTATTAATTTTTTTTTTTTTTACCAATTGAAAGATATGCCATAATAGAGCTCAGTTCTTCATCTACTTCTCTTAAAGTTGATATTTTCTTTGTGGTTAGTGAACTCTGGGATCCCAGCTTTTACACAATGTGGTGCTCCTACCAGGATGACTTGCTAAGCTGGTGCGTGAACTGAATGTCTGTATCCCCTGAAAATCCTATGCTGAAATACTAACTCCCCAGTGAGGTGGTGTTAGAAGGGAGGGCCTTTGGGAGGTGCTTAGGTCATGAACAGGATCAGTATCCTTATAAAAGAAACCTCAGGGAGACCCTTATCTCTTTTTACATTTGAGAACCCAAGAGGACACACTACCTATGAACCAGGAAGCGGCCTAAACCAGTGCTGAATCTGCCAGCATCTTGACTGTGATAAATGAATTTCTGTCCAGGAAGATGCCCTGGAGAAGGAAATGGCAGCCCACTCCAGTATTCTTGCCTAGAGAATCCTATGGACAGAGGAGCCTGGTGGGTTCCAGTCTAGGGCCGCACAGGGTTGGACACGACTAAAGTGACTTAGCACACACATAAACCACTCAGTCTACAGCATTTTGTCATAGCAGCTTGAACTAAGACACTTATTAAACTATTTCAGATGATAAAAGCAATAGAACTTCAGAAAGTGAACAAAAGGAAACTTTATAATTCCATGCCCAACACGAAACTGCTTTACATTTTGTATCTCCCCTTCCAGACCTTTAAAATTTTGAATCTTTACTTTAAAACATTTCTATTAAACAAACACAAGAGCCAACTATAGAAACCATCACAAACAATTATAAAAGGAAAACAATTAGAATAATCCCTAATCCTTCTCCCGAGAGGAACTCTGTTAATACGTATAAATGCAGTTCTCTCTTCTTACATTAATGTATATTTTAAAATGGCTTATTTTTCAATGTTCTTATGACTCTGTTCTACCTTTATTCATTTGTTCATTCATTCAATAAACATTTATTAAGCATCTACTATGTATCTGTCAGTACTTTATGGGGTAAAAATGAACTACGACGTGCCATAGCCCCTCATGGTTCTCATGAGGTTTACAGCCTAAACAAGATAGATCTGAAAAAAATTACTAGTTTCTCTTCGAGGGCAAAATCATTGTCTATTGGCCTTAAAGCTTCATCTCCCTTTCAAACCTCTCTCCCTGTCTTGCCCCCACAAATGCCAGTCTCCTTCTACTGTTGAGCATTCATAAGCCTGCACCACAATTCAAGCGAGAGTGCCCTGGAACTCTCCATTCCTGCTTGTACGTTTCACCCCCATGTCCTCCAAGGGCAGGTGAGTCACTGAGTGTGGAGACAGTTCTATAGAGCACAGACTGTATCACCCAGTGGTCTTGCAAAAGCTTCTGATAATACTTACAAAGCTGAGAGAGTTCTGAGATTCCTACTGACAGGAGGAGAGGGGTTTGGAAGAGGAAGTCAGAACGGGTGGTCGCCGCACAGCTAATACCTCATGGTTCTCATGAGGTTTACATCCTAAACAAGATAGATCTGAAAAAAATTACTAGTTTCTCTTCGAGGGCAAAATCATTGTCTATTGGCCTTAAAGCTTCATCTCCCTTTCAAACCTCTCTCCCTGTCTTGCCCCCACAAATGCCAGTCTCCTTCTACTGTTGAGCATTCATAAGCCTGCACCACAATTCAAGCGAGAGTGCCCTGGAACTCTCCATTCCTGCTTGTACGTTTCACCCCCATGTCCTCCAAGGGCAGGTGAGTCACTGAGTGTGGAGTTCTATAGAGCACAGACTGTATCACCCAGTGGTCTTGCAAAAGCTTCTGATAATACTTACAAAGCCGTGAGAGTTCTGAGATTCCTACTGACAGGAGGAGAGGGGTTTGGAAGAGGAAGTCAGAACGGGTGGTCGCCGCACAGCTAATCAAGAAGCTGGGCTAAGAAAGAGGAAGCATTCTCCGTGTTTGGCTTCCAGGCAGCACTCTCCTTTGGGGAAAAACAAGCAAATGTTGTGGTGGCTGAAAGCCTAGAGGAACCAGAAGCCATATGCTGTGTGGTGCGGCGGCAGCCCAGGCCCCGCGGCCCTGGAATGGGATGTTGCGTGAGTCTCCACGCCAGGTTCCGAGTGAGCCTCTTGCTCAGCCAGACGCTGGGTGGGGTGCTCCGAGCCAAGGTCCAGGGGCAATTATTAGATTAGCTTCACACAAGTTGCAACTCTGTAAGACATGGCCTTTGTCCTGAGAACCTTCTGGATGCTCTGTCTACCACCCTACCACCACCTGCTTTCAGATCCACCACTCCGTTATGTGCTCCCTGCCTTCATCTCCCTGCCTTCCAGTCCCCCTTCACCCCTGTGGCCTCTGCCATTCTCCACGACTCTCGACGACACTGTCAGTTGCTCGGAACTCCCAGGCCTGTCTGCCTCTCTGTGAAAGTCCTAACCATCCACTGAAGGCCCGGTCTCTCTATGAAGCCTTGGCCCATCTTCCCAAGCAGAAGTGGCCCTCCCTCTCTTCCTCTTTCAGGTCCCACCAGGACTTTGTTCATTCCCAGTGCAGGGCACCGTGCCTGCCGTTGGGGTACCAGGTAGGTAAGACACGGCCTTTGTCCTGAGAACCTTCTGGATGCTCTGTCCACTTACGTGCAGATAAGCAGAGAGGTACAATGATAATGGCCAGGCATAAGCCCTCAACCATGACCTGACTGTGTTACCCTTCATAACACACAATTACAAGATAACACACATCTCTACTATCTGGTGAGTTGCTAGTCTGGTAAATCCCCAGTGGCAAAGATCGGTTTTAGTTTCCTTTGTCTTCTCTAGAACAAGATCCTCTAGGATGCACAGCCCACATTCCATGAGGGTCAGTTTAATGAAAGCAAAAGATAAAAATTCTGATTTGTGTAGTGATTTATAGGCGTCGAGGCACTTTTCACAAGCTTGTACAACTGACTCCTCCAGGACAGTGGTCCCTATTGTGGCTGCTTCCAAAAAATGTTCTTCCCCAGGCTCCACCCCCAGAGACATTGATGTAATTACTTGGTGTGGGCCCAGGCATTGACATTTGAAAACAACAATCTTCTGGTGATTCTACAAGGCAGCTAGGAGGGAGAAGCTCTGCTTTCCAAGTGGAGCAGGTACTACCTCCTCTTGGTTTGTGGGGAAGTGAAAGTGGAGAGAGATTAAATAATTTGCTTCAGTTCATGTAGCTTGTTAAGGATGGAATCAGGACACTGGTTCAGGACGGCCTCCCCCCAGGGAAAGCAGCACAAATAGTGAAAACAGATCTCTGATTAATGTGCTGGGGCTTAGTGTAGAAAGCTGAGTGTGTGCTGGCTTCCTGGGGGAAGACAGGTCAACAGCAGCAGGGACCCCCAAGGGCAAGGTTACTAGGGTCAATGTCAAAGGCAAGAGAAGACCTGCTTTCTTGTAGCAGGTCGGACAAAATGCCGCATTGTTTACCATGCGCCTCTTTGCCTATCAATCTTTATCTCGATTAATGGTTTACCTGAATTTACTTGCCCTCTTCCAGTGACTCAGTCCCAGATACTACAGCCTGAGGTGTTAATTTGGTTGATTAAAAAAAAAAAGAGGGAACTCTTAGGAGTCATTTTTATGACTCTAAAGGCCAAATTTCCCCAGAAACATTCACTTCTACGATTCCAAGTTTCATGAAAATGCCCAGGAATTAATTGGAAGTCATTCCTCAGTTTTAACTTTCACTGACCTTTGATCAAAACCATGAAACCAGAAGAAGACTAAGAAACCATAAAACTAGCCCCTCGGTTACACATAAGTTGAATTCCAAAGTTTGTAAACAATTGTTTGGAGTGCATAATAGACTTTCTTGCAGAAATCATCTTTAAAAACAGTGGTAAAATTCCCAAGCTCTCCCATAAAGTTTATCTTAGGCAGAAGATAACAAAGATTATTAACAGAGAGGAGAATTCCAGAAATTCTCCATGATTATTTTCTGGGAGCGAAGCAGAATAAAGAAGAGCAATAATCCCTGAGGCGGGGGAGGCACTCAGTGTTTCCAGGCAAGTGAGAAATTCAGAGGACACAGTCTTTCACTTTTCAAGGCTGGATGAAAATGCCAGTAGAAATGATTACACAATTTATTATTTTATGTTGGGAACTGAGGGTACACACATATACATATACACACAGGGATATGTGTATACATATAATCTTCCCATACTTATATATGTGCACATGTACACACATGTCTACACACATACATGTTTACACACAGATGCACTAACATGGATTTGGGAGTCAAAAGAATGTCACACAGAAGAACAGTTTCCCAGTATCCAGCCTGTGAGTCTTTGGGTGATTCTGAGAATGAGGCAGGTTGGCCAGGGCCCTGTGGATCACTGCCTCATGACTTAGGATCTTTTATCTGAACTCTTGAAGAAAATACCACATAATCATCGAGCCACATTTTTACCCTGCTCTTCTGCAAAGTAAAATGTTATCAGGAAACTTTGGTTGATCTCTGTTATACTGTAAAGCATGCGGTTAATTGCAGAGTATTATTCTGACCAGAGCTTTTTTCCTTAGGATAGGATGTACAAGCACGTTGCATTTTCATATTTTGCCTTCCTTAACAAAGCACAGGTCAAAGCATAAGTCGCATGAGAAAAGTTCTTAAGTATAAAAACAAATTGCATGCCCCTATCTCATATCACATAGAAAAAACTAACTGAAAGTAGACCATAGACCTAAACATTAACCGAAAAACATAAAACTCTTAGAAGAAAATTTAGGAGTAACTCTTTATGACCTGGGATTAGGTAATGGTTTCTTAGATACGACACTGAAAGCAAAAGTGACAGACAAAAAGTGGTTAAATTGGATTTCATCAAAGTAAAACACTTTTGTACTTCAAAGGACCTTTTTATGAAAATGAGAAGATCCTACAGAATGGAAAAAAATATTTGCAAATCACATATTTGACAAGCAAGTTGTTTCTAGAATAAATAGAGAACTCTTGCAGCTAACAGTAAGATAAACAACCTGATTTTTAAAGTGGGATAAAAATTTGATTACATATTTCTCCAAAGAAGAGAATGGCCAATGAAAAGAAGACATGAAAATATACTTAGAGCCACATGTCACTAGAGAAATGCACATCAAACCCAGAATGAGATACTAGTTCACGCCCACTGGAATAGTTAAACTAAAAAAGACAGACAATAACAAGTGTATGTGAAGATATGGAGAAGTTGGAACCCTCATATATACCTTGCTGACTGGAGTGTAAAATGCTGAACCACTGGGGAAAACAATTTGGTAGTTCATTAAAAAGTTAAATATAGAATTACCATATGATTCAGCAGTTCTGCTACAAGAGAAATGAAAACATATGTACACACAAAGACTTATACAAAAATACTCATTAGCAGAATTTTTCAAAATAGCCAAGGGGAAAACAACTGAAATGTCCATCAGTTTCAAAATGGATAAACACGAGGTAGCATATTTATGCAATAGAATATTATTTGGTCATAAAAAGGAAGTCTTGACACATGCTAAGACACAGGTGAACTTGACAACATCGTGTTAAGTGAAACAAGTCAGACACATATTATATGATTCCATTTATATGAAACATCCAGAATATGCAAATCCATACAGACAGATAGCAGATCAGTGGCTACCTAGGCCTAAGGGGGGGAAGATGGAGGGAGAAATGGGGAGTGGCTTTCTTTTTGGGGTGATGAAAATAGTCTGTGATTAGTGGTGATGGCTCTACAACTTTGTGAATATATTAAAAAATCGCTGGACTGTACATTTTAAAAGGATGAATTTTGTGATATGTGAGTAATATCTCAGTAAAGCTGTTAAAAGAAACCCGAATGCACGATCCCTATATCCATAGAGGGGGAGATCCAGAACCACCAGTTACTCTCTTATCAAGGGAGGATGGTCTGATAAAGAAGCACTGCCTTGTCACTGGAAACCTCTGATTGATTTCTCTCCTTTTGTTCACAGAGGTGAGCATGGGCAGACAGCTCTCTGCACAGAGTGAGATGTTCATCAGGATATGCAAAAATAGCATCCCACCTACCAAATATCTGTCATCTATGTTCAGATTGCTTTTTAATGTTCTCCCTCTCATTTTTTGAAAAAAATCATTAAATAAGTACAGTTCCCCACTAGGAAGCTCTAACTTTGGATTGGATATGACTCAGGTCATATTCTCCGAAAACTCAATGATTTTTCTCCTGGAAGAGTATTTCTTCAATGGTGGTCTGAAGACAGCAGGTGGTCCTTGACCAGCCAGTAAATCAAGCATCTATAGCTCCCTTGTTGACAGGGTGGGGCAGGAAGGATGAATGAGGACATAGTGGGGTGGGAATGGGGGTGAACAGGGTGGGGAGTGTCTGCCTTGACCAGAAAGGGCAGCTGCTTTCCGCTGGAAATAGAAGCTGAAAACTGGATTGTTTTAAAATGTAAAATCTTCATTTTTTAAAATGCTGGTAACCAAACTTTAGAAAAGTTAAATCACTTGCGCAGGCCAAACAAAGCATTTGTGGGCTGAGTTCCAGCCACAGACTACAAGTGTGTGACCTAGGCTATAGGTGGTCACTGCCCTGGTTCTTTTGTACAATTAGCACCAACATTTCAAATCAGAAAGTGAGTGCTGATAGGGTACTTGGAGTTCATCTAGTTTAACCTCTCTTTCATGTTAAAATCCCTTCTCTGAAACAGATGGTCCCCCTGAATTTAAGTGAGTTAATAATTGAAGCCAGAATGTGCAGTTTCTTTGTTAGCTTCTTATTTAAAACACTGTGGGGTAGGATTAGGTAAGGATGGAGGTAGAGGTGGGTTGAGGGGAGCACGTGGAAGATAGAGGGCTGGAAGGGGCCTCAGTGTTGATTTTTTAAATGCTTCTCTTATTGCTAGTTGTAAGACAGACACACTTAATTTTATTGGACTTTGTAGATACTAGCTTTTTATTTTTATTTTTTAAACAAATTGAAGGTTTATAGCAACTCTGCATCAAGCAAGTCTATCACTGACATTTTTCCAATGGGATTTGCTCAGTTTGTGTTTGTGTCTCTACAACATGGTAATTCTTACAATATTTCAAACTTTTTCACTGTTATTTTTACATCTGTTATGGTGATGTGTGATCAGTGATCTTTGAGATGACTATTGCAAAAGGATTACGACTCAATAAAGGCTCAGATGATGATTACATTTTTTTAGCAATAAAGTATTTGTAAAGTCTGCAATCTTTTTAGACAAAACATTATTGCACACTTACTAGACTACGGTATAGTGTAAACATTACTT
Source organism: Madoqua kirkii (assembly GCA_006408675.1). Classification (NCBI taxonomy): domain Eukaryota; kingdom Metazoa; phylum Chordata; class Mammalia; order Artiodactyla; family Bovidae; genus Madoqua; species Madoqua kirkii. Next base: position 34,299 of record SJYC01069614.1, read on the forward strand.
TTATATGCACTGGGAAATGAAAACATTTGTATGACTCTTTACTGAGATATTTGCTTTATTGTAGTGGTCTGGAACTGAACCCACAATATCTATGAGGTGTATATATAGACAGATAGATAGATGTTTATATACATATATCTATATCTGTATGTAGATAGTTTCTTCCCTGGTGGCTCAGATGGTGAAGAGTCTGCCTGCAATGCAAGAGATCTGGCTTTGATCCCTGGGTCGGGAAGATCTCCTGGAGAAGGGAATGGCAAAACACTCCAGTATTCTTGCCTGGAGAATCTCAAAGACAGAGGAGCCTGGCAGGCAACTGTCCATAGGGTCTCAAAGAGTCAGGCAAGACTGAGTGACTAACACTTTAACTTTCATGCTTATATATGTATATTTTTAAACTCTAACTTATTAAAATGAATCAGTACATTTTGGGACTTAGGTTTCCTAGAATTCCTAGAAGGAAACAGAACATTGGACATGAAGTGGACCTGAGAACTATTGTTTGCCTACTCCCTCATTTTATAGTCAAAGGAACTAAGATCCATTAGATTTAAACTGTTTCTTTAAAGACATGTCAGACATGACTGAATCCTAGTGTACTTAACATTTCTTTCAATGAATCAAGTTGTAACTAGGATCCAAACAAAACTATGATCACTTTGAAATTTCCTGTAAACTTTGGTACCTGACTTTCTCAAAAGCACTCACTTTTTAATATATATGAAGATTTTTTTTAAGCCAGTATTTATTTGACTTTCTGAGCTACCTTTAATGGAATAATGAGGTAACTAACAAAAGTTATCTGTTAAGTAGAGCCAACTAGAGATAACTCATGATTCCAAAGACTGGGTGAGCATGAAGCACAGATAATCCCCACATCCCTTTTGACTAGATTTCATCTTCCTAACAAAACCCTTTTGAAAGTGCTGAGAAATGTTGAATTAATTTCCGTTTCACTTCCTTCATGTGTCCTCTGAAAGAGATTTGGCAGATAGTGGGGAGGGCAAGAAGTAAAAATGGAGGACCCAAAGAACCCCAAAGTTCTGTCAATCCATCCTTAAATAATTGGAAATTGTGTGTACCCTGGCACAAAATGCTATGTTAAATTCTTTTGGTTACTTAAAGGGTCCAAGAAAAATGGGGCAAAGCAAGTGTGTGGAGAGGAGCCTGTGGGATCATGCACTTGGCTTGCATTGTTGGTTGGGTTTTTGTTTTTTCTCTTGGTACAGCACCTACACACAAATTTGACAAACCAAAATAGGAATAAGAACACAGGCAGTCACACTGACCTCTGATTAAATGTAGAGATAGTTATGAGTCACGTTAAAAGTCAGCAAAAGCCCCAGTTCCGGTATTCATCAAGATTTTTTGCTGCATTTATACTTGGCCCTTCTCTTTAATTATATAGAGTTGCCCTCAATGTACTGCAATGATAGACTGGAGCACGATTACTTCAGCAGGGGATCAGAGCTTTTCAAAGTCATTATTCATGTTAGTCAAATGCTAAATTTCAGCCTGTCTCTCTTCTAAATGCAGTTAAGAACCTTCTAAACCTTTTGTGTGAAGCCAGGAGGGAAAACAGTCTGGCAAATTCTGACAAGCATCTCTTCCAGAGCCCATTTGTACTCTGTTAAGAAGCTTGAGCCAACTGCTGCTGGGTTGTCATGGCAACAGACATACACACCATTTACACATCAGCTTCTGAAATGAGCACAAAATAACAAAAGCTTCGCGATAAGATGGGATGGGAGGTGAAGGGCGACATCATTGGTGCAGCCTAGCAAGACATGTTCTGTCTTCTGAAGAGCTTTAGCGGGCATGCTGCCCTCTTAGATTATGTCATATTACAAGCCAGTGGAAAATTCATAGGATCTTCCCTACTCTGTGTTAACTTCAGGACAATTCAATCAGTTGCTTTCACCAAGTTCCCATTTCCTTTTCAAGCCTGCTGACTAATTGATGTCAAACATTATTACAGTAATTGCAGGGGGGAAAAGAAGTGCCTGTTTTGCTTATTCCTCCAGGAAATAAATTTCCCTAATTTTCTATGGAGATTTTGTAGAGCACTCTTATATATAGGAGATGGAACCAGATGAGGAAGTGGTCTGTCATAGACCTACAGAAAATGAAGTTAATCATAGTTTGAAAGCCTTCTCTTGAAAATGCAGTTTAAAAATAAATAATAGCTATTCACTCCAGTACTTCCTGAAGCATATGGCATCAACAATGAAATGGAATCATATGAAATAAATTCACAATGATGAAAAATTTAGACTGAGGGGAAGCTGGATCCCTGAAGGTAAATCTTAGTGATTTAAAGTTGAGAATAAGGAAGGAATGTATCCCCTCCATTAGCCTTGAAGGGAAACCACAGGAGCTCTATTCATGAAAAGTAAAATTAGCTGTAAGTTCAATTTTCATGACATTTGCTATTGCAATAAGCAATCCACAGCATGACCTAATTGCTGCTGAAACATCGAAGAGGAAAGTGAAGGAAAGAAAATAAAGCCTTTGATCATTGAATGACTAAGCAGTCACGCATCCAGGAACATTCAGTGACTACAGATGGAGTGAGCTTCGCATGCAATACATGACTAAAAGTTCCATTTCTAGTGGTAATAAAGTCCTTTCAACTGATTCATCACTCTTTTCCTTTCTGTAATTGTGAACACTCATCAGATGAGCTCTGACCTTAAAATGTCAAACTATCTTTCAGTTGTGCTTTTCTATCTTGTAATATAAAAAGCATTTATTGACTCTAATTTTTAAACTCTGATTCTTTAAAATTCACATGAAATGGACATTCTACTACTATATTTGAGTGGATCAAATGTATTTAATCTTCAGTCTAGGGTAGAGGGTATAGTCAAAGCTACGGTTTTCCAGCAGTCATGTATGGATGTGAGAGGTGAACCACAAAGAAGGCTGAGTGCCAAAGAATTGATGCTTTCAAACTGTGGTGCTGGAGAAGACTCTTGAGGGTCCCTTGCACTGCAAGGAGATTAAAGCAGTCAATCCTAAGAGAAATCAATCCTGAAAATTCATTGGAAGTACTGATGCCAAAGCTCCAATACTTTGGCCACCTGATGAGAAGTGCCAACGTTGGAAAAGACCCTGATGCTGGGAAAGATTGAGGGCAGGAGGAGAAGGGGGTAACAGAAGATGAGATGGTTGGATGGCATCATGGACTCAATGGACATGAATTTGAGCAAACTCCAGGAGATAGTGAAGGACAGGGAAACCTGGTGTGCTGCGGTTTATTGGGTTGCAAAGAGTTGAATACGACTTAGCAACTGAACAACAAGGATTGTCAGGGTTTTGGCATAGAAAGTGGGGATTGGGAAAAAGATGTATATATATATATCACTCATGAACTTTCACATGGGTGTCAGAAACTTACATCATCAGTTCAGTTCAGTTGCTCAGTTGTGTCCAACTCTCTGCGACACCATGAATCGCAGCACGCCAGGCCTCCCTGTCCATCACCAACTCCCGGAGTTCACCCAAACTCATGTCCAACAAGTCGGTGATGCCATCCAGCCATCTCATCCTCTGTCATCCCCTTCTCCTCCTGCCCCCAATCCCTCCCAGCATCAGAGTCTTTTCCAATGAGTCAACTCTTCGCATGAGGTGGCCAAAGTATTGGAGTTTCAGCTTTAGCATCATTCCTTCCAAAGAACGCCCAGGACTGCTCTCCTTTAGAATGGACTGGCTGGATCTCCTTGCAGTCCAAGGGACTCTCAAGAGTCTTCTCCAACACCACAGTTCAAAAGCATCAATTCTTCGGCACTCAGCTTTCTTCACAGTCCATACATGACCACTGGAAAAACCATAGCCTTGACTAGACGGACCTTTGTTTTCAAAGTAATGTCTCTGCTTTTGAATATGCTATCTAGGTTGGTCATAACTTTCCTTCCAAGGAGTAAGCATTTTTTAATTACATCATAGCAGCCACAAAATAGGAGTCAAATGAACATAAAACCATGTTTACTACTCGAAACCAAAACTTTTAAATTTATGGTGAGAGAGGGATGGAGAGAAGATGGAAACGCATGTCTGGTTATTCCCTTTCCCTTCCCTTCATTGCTGAGCTTGAGCTTTGATGACTCCATTACTGGGGGGTATTTATTTAATAGCTGGCTTCACCCTACTGGGTACTTTCTCTCCCTTCTGTCATTCTGTGATACGTGCCAACTTTCTCCCTCTCCTTTCTTTTTGTCCTGAAAAAAATACAATGAATGCATAAAGAACTATTGGTACTTAAAAAAAAATCAAGGTGAAACAGAAGTGTGTGGTGGTATTTATTGCTTTTTCTCTGCAGACCACTGTATGGTAGAGGGCAATTATAATTGATTTAGCCAGAAAGCTATTACTTGGAGAGGTGGGAAGAATAACCCATATTGGTAATAAAGACAGTAACGATGGGTAGAACTCAGATTTACAACATGCACTTCATTCTCTTCCTGACTCTATCATTTCTCTCTGTGGACATATGCTGAGCACCTACCAGGAATCATAAGTTGCCAAGCACAAAATTACAAAGAGAAATAAAATTGTATTTGTTCTCAATGAGCTCAAAATCTAATAGGAAGGAAAGAAATGTAATTTTATTGCTGTGAAATAGGAAACAAAGCTGTAAAATATACATAAATTCTGAGAAAATTCCAAAGGTGACAGAAATATAAATGTTCTTTAAAAAAAATTTGAGTTGAACAATCCTTGAATAACAATTGTGTTTAGTGATGAGGACCCATAACAGAAATTTAGATTTGCCAATAAGTTAAAAGTTGATCATTATACAAAATTGCTTAATAAGGAGCTAAGCTTTTCTAGAAAAATTTATATGAGTAGATAACGTATTAGATCCATTTTGCTACTGTTGAATCACTAAGTCATGTCCAACTCTTTGCGACCCCATGGACTGTAGCCTGACACATTTCTCTGTACAAGGCAAGAATACTAGAGTGGGTTGCCATTTCCTTCTCCATGCTTCTTTGTCTTAATTTCTGAATGTTTTATATTGCATTTAGAAAAACTATAAAGTGGCGCCACCTGGTGGTCACTACCCAAAGCGTTTGCAGTAGCCTTGCTATTTCAAATGTAACTAGCTCATTAATGCTTTACACTGAAATAGCAAACTGATACATGTTCCCAGAAAATCAGAAACAAAAGGTTAATAATTCTAGCTGAAGCAAACTCAGTAATATATAGAATAATCTACAACCAAAAAAGAAAGCTTGTACATAGTACTCATTGGACAATATTGGATCTCCACTGTATAATAAGCATGTCTTATTCTGTTACTTTTTCTCTAGTTTTTTTAAAAAGCAGGTATTCTTCTACACAGAGCTTTCCTTCATTGCTCCCAGCATTTTAGCAAAAAAACACGATTGGTTGAAAGTGTGTCCTATAATTTTGGCATTCTAGTTTGGGCTGATTGCTTCCTCACAATGTGATTTAATTTGTTCGTCTATTCCTTGTAGCCTAATAAACTAGTAGTTTATCTAGGTTAGATGAAATCTTGCTTAGATGCCAGTTCAGTTTTGTGGGTTTTTTTTTTTTTTCAGTAAGACTACTCATAGGTGATGCTGTGTGCTTCCTATTTTCATCAAAGCCCCAGGCACTGATAATCTCTGGCTGTGATGTTAAGATCAATTGGTGGGTTCCCCCAAATTTCCCATTAATAGTTTACACAGTCACTGATGATCACTGTCTCTATCCATTATTTCATAAGAATTTTAAAATTTTATAAATTCTGTTATTTCTTCTGCATTCATTAGCTGTGATTCCTTCATCATCTATTTACTTACTGAAGTATACTTCATACAGAGGAGAAAGTACAAATGTGTAGTTTACTTCTTTCAAACTATTTTTAGGATAATAAATTAGTGTTGTAGAAACCTTCAGAGGTTGCAAATGCTTGTGTGTGTTTCATTAAGAACTTAAGATTGTTGTATATTTAATGTATTTCAACTAATAGGAGACATTTTTTTGATGCTGAAACTGTACCACCTTTGACCAATGTGTTTATTTGAAACACAAATACTCTAATAGGTAGCAAAGTTGTTAAGTTGTTACACTCTCGGGATAAATTCTTACCACTTTCAAGGAGGTCGATTTGACAATATGTATCAGGAGCGTTGGGCTTCCCAGGTGGCTTGGTGGTAAAGAAACCACCTGCCAATGCAAGAGACACAAGAGGCTTGGGTTCCATCCCTGGGTTAGGAAGATCTCCTGGAGTAGGAATGGAAATCCACTCTAGTATTCTTGCCTGGGAAATCCCATGGACAGAGGAACCTGGCTGGCTACAGTCCATGGGGTCAAAAAAGAGTCGGACACAACTTAGCAACTAAATGACAACAACATTAAGAGCCCTAAAGATATTTATAGTCTTTTATGTATACCCTAGTATCACACTTAGAGAAATCTTTTCTATGAAAATAGTCGGGTGTTGATAATATTTGTACAAAGACAATAACTCTAGTGAACAATTTAGAAAGCAATGTCAATGGGTTTTGATATATTTGTATGATGAAATATTATAGCTACTATGTGAAAAATCTAGTTTTTGAGGAATTTTTATTATCATGGAAACATTTTTATGATCCTATATTAATTCAAAGAAGACTACCAAAATCTTATATACATAATATTATTCCAATTATTTCATACAAATATGTACATAAACAAAAGTCTAGGAAGATATACTTCAAAATGTTAATGATAGTTATATCTAGATGGTGGATTACAGAATTTTTAATGTCTCCTTTGCACCTTTTTATTTTACAAATGATCTTCAATAATATGTATCACAGTGTGTATGCGCACGCTAAGTCACGTTCAGTTCAGTTCAGTCGCTCAGTCGTGTCCGACTCTTTGCAACCCCATGAATCGCAGCACGCCAGGCCTCCCTGTCCATCACCAACTCCCGGAGTTCACTCAGACTCGAGTTTGTCGTGTCCAATTCTTTTGGACCCGTGTAGCTCATCAGGCTCCTCTGCCCATAGGATTCTCCAGGCAAAAACACTGGAGGGGGTTGCTGTGGTCTTCTCCAGGGGATCTTCCCGTCCCAGGGATAAAACCTGAGCCTTCTGCACTGGCAGGGGCTTCTTCACCACTAGCACACCTGGGAAGCCCATGTATTGCAGTAGAAGCTAGTACTGAAACTTGCTTGTGGGTACTGCTGACTTGCTATTTTTTGAGTAATAAACCACCAAAGTAAATGTCTTTTTCTGTGTTAGTAGAAATTGTGCAAAAAGGAAGGAACATTTTTTTTTCTGAACCAAAAAGTTCATTCTGACTTAAAGAAGGAAAATAGAATTGAGTTGAATTTGAAACAAAATACAGAGGCAGTGTGTTTTAAGCCTAGTGTATTGCAGTCCATGGGGGTCACAAAGAGTTGGACATGACTGAGAGATGGAACTGAACTGACTGAAGATCTGATCATTGCAATTAATTATGCCTCTCCAAAAGTCAGTTTCTCCTGTGCTATCCAATGAATCAATCTGATATTCTGGCTTGATTCTTAATGTGAATGAGAGCATGAGTATAGATTAAGATGGATGTGTCTGCCATTTGTAACAGGTTTCCACAGGACATCTCCTCCCACCAGTTCCCTTTTTGATACTGACATTTTCTAATTTTTGACATCCTAACGTCAAGTTCTCTTGCCTGGAAAATCCCATGGATGGAGGAGCCTAGAAGGCTGCAGTCCATGGGGTCGCTGAGGGTCGGACACAACTGAGCGACTTCACTTTCACGCATTGGAGAAGGAAATGACAATCCACTCCAGTGTTCTTGCCTGGAGAATCCCAGGGACGGGGGAGCCTGGTGGGCTGCCGTCTATGGGGTTGCACAGAGTTGGAGTTGACTCAGCAGCAGCAGCAGCAATGTCAAGTTGTCTCACCACCTCTAGTCCAGACCATTTATTAAGCCCTTAATTTCTTCTTTTCCTTATTACCAAAAATTACTTATGAAAGTATTCAATGTCAAAAAGTTAGATAACCCTGAAGAGCTAAAAAAAATAAAATAAAATTCACAAATCATTCTGTCAAAACATTTTAACCACATTGCATAAATCCTGTTTCCTGGACCTGCGAGCTCTTTGGGGATAAGATGCTTATCAAGTGTATCCCGTTTCCCTTGTCCCTAGAATAGTACTCATTTCCTGGGTGTTTACTGATGGCGAAGGAAGGTGAAGAGGAGGAAGAAGAGAGGGGAAAAGGAAAGCATTCCTGGTCAGGCAACTACATGGAAAAAGGCCTGGTTGGAGGGATAAGCTGTGGTGTTAGAGAGGCTGAGGGGACACAGCCCTGCCTGATAAGAGGGATCAGGTGGAAAGTTATGGGAGAAGGTTTGTAGCAAATATGGCAAGACTGAAGAGTCCCAGCAGTTGGCTGGAGAGTTCGTCTATAGCATGAGTTGGTAAGGGACCAGATGGAAATCTATCTTACTATATGAAACAGCCCTGCATTCCTTAATTCTTTGAATCAAATAATTGATTTATAATGAAAGTTGGTGGCAAGAGGACTTACATATTAGACTTTTTAAAATGCTCTATAACTATATAGAAATAAATCCATAAACTTAATGAGATTAGATACTTTTTACCTAAAGGAAGGCATGGCAACCCACTCCAGTATTCTTGCCTAGAGAATCCCCTGGACTGAGAAGCCTGACGGGCTACAGTCCATGGGGTCACAAAGAGTTGGACATGACTGAGCAACTAAGCACAGCATAGCACAGATACTTTTTAAGGTACAAGTTACATTGAATAAAATTCATCCTTTTTAGTGTATAGTTCTTTGAGTTTTGACAAATGCCTAGATAGTATACCCCACATCACAATCAAGATTTAGAAGAATTCCATCATAAGAAAAAGTTTTCCTTCAGACCTCTTTGCATCAACCTCTCCATCCAGCCCTTGGCAACCAAAGATTTGTTTTCTTCCTTATCATTTTGCTTTTCCCAGAATGTCATGTGAGCTGAATCACCCGGTGTGTAGCCTTTGGAGTGTGACTACTTTCATGTAATCCATTTGAGAATAATTCATGTGGTTGCATGTATCTGTCCTTTTTTCTATTGCTGATTAGTATCTCCATGTATAGAGGTACCACAGTTTGTTTAATCATCCATAATTTAAGGGCACTAGATTCCTTTTTAATATAATACAAATACTGTACCTTTGATCAGCCCAAATAAGATTTCTAAGTTTTAGAGATCTATTCACTAATTGTCAAAGGCACCTGAAGACAGGAAAGAGAGAAAATCCAACTACAGTATAATTTTGGAAATGTGAGTGTCACTGTCCACTAGACTCAGTTTCAGAGCAGTCAGAGAGAGGAAGAATGGTTGAAGGTCTCCAGTACTGTGCCCCGGAGTGGCCTGACCCACCACAATGTTCCTCTAGGACATGGAAAGCTATTTTCTGAGCTTCTAGCTGCATATTTGAAAAATGAACTTTCTATCCTTTTTAGGTTTACAACATCCTTGGAGACCATGTCTGTGACTCTGGGTTAAATATCATTAGGTGAGTGATGAGACATGTGATCATAATGGAGGGAAGAAGAACCAAGAAAAAGAGAAGACAGGGGTGGAGGGAGGAAGGAAGTGGACGGGGAGCGTGGAGGTATGTGTGGCTCTCCACTGAACTGGCATGGGAAGGCCCTCTCTGCCTCACCCACAGGTTCTGGTGCTCACATGGGCGGTGGGAGTTCTAAGAATTTGATCGAAGATATAGTCAGAGGGGAAATGGATCATTTATTTAAAAGCTTCTACTTATTTAGTGGTTTGGTTCTTCTAGACAAAGAATTTTTTAAAAAATGGCATGTGTGGTAAGTCGCTTCAGTTTTGTCTGACTCTTTGCGACCCCATGGACCATAGCTCACCAGGCTCCTCTGTCCATGGGATTCTCAGGCAAGAATACTGGAGTGGATTGCTGTGCCCTCCTCCAGGGGGTCTTCCTGACCCGGGATCAAACTAACCTCTCTTACATCTCCTGTATTGGCAGGCAGGTTCTTTACCACTAGTGCAATAGTGTTTAAATTTTCTGCTGTTTGGAAATAATACCTTGGGTTTGTATAGAAACTTCCAGTTGAACAACAGTGGTCTGGGAGGCCAGAGCTGGGGGAGGACACTGGCTTCCCTGGTAGCTGAGACAGTAAGGTGTCTGCCTACAATGCCAGAAACCGGGGTTCGATCCCTGGGTTGGGAAGATCCGCTGGAGAAGGAAATGGCAACCCGCTCCAGTGTTCACGCCTGGATAGTGCCATGGACCAAGGACCTGGTAGGCTACAGTCCATGGGGTCATAAAAGATTGGACACAATTGAGCACCTTCAGTTTCACTTTCTAAAAAATTACAGAAAAAAAAAGAAAGCTCATTCTATTCCCCTCATTTCCACCCTAGAAATACTTGTGCCTTAAAAGGAGGGAAATGTAAAAGGTCTTTGGAATTTAAACTGAATTTCTGAAGACAAAGAAATCATCCTTTTACTCTTTTCAGAATATAATTGATTAAAATAAAACTTAGTTGCTGGAATTAAGAAGACCACACGTTTGTCTAAAGAAAATACACACAGAGTTTAAAAAGATATACTCTCTATGAGGTGATGAATATGAATATTTCAACATGGCTTTGGAAACTTAGATTTTGGACTTTAAGGAGCCATCACTCCCCCCCACAGGCCCTCCAGTGAGTCACTTTTGATCGAGAAGAGTAAGAAGCAGATTTTACTAGAAGTCAAGAATCAGAGCTGTGGGAGACTGAAACCTGGGCTTGAATGGGAAGACTGGGATGTATTGATGAGCTTCTTTCTGACTCTAAGTGATGTTTTCTTTGTCCTTTATCTCAAGGTATTTTGAAGCCAAATTCTAAGCATATTCATGAACGAAAGAAACTGAACAAATTGCCTGGGGTTTAGAGTTACAAGGACTTGGTTTTTCTGAGTCACGGGTGAGCCATTTTTGAAAGGACTGTATTCAGAAAGACAGTTTATAAATGAATGCTATGTATAGGTAAAATTAAAGGTAAACAAAAGCATAAAATGCTACATAAGGGGTTTTTAAAATTTCTTAGTGCTGTATGGTTAATCAAGGGCTATTGTGTGCGGAAGAGAGGGAACTTGCTTCCATTGCTTGTATTTGGCTGTTAGTGTACTCTTATTAGATATTTATATGGGTGTGCATTTCACCACAAGTTGAATGGGGAGCTGAGTTCCATTATTTCAAGTCTCACAGGTTCATATTTATGAAATTAACATAAAGATAAGCTAAAGTCGACCTTTGCTTAGCAGATAAAAATAAAGGACTGAAGGGGAGATTGAAGAGATTGCTCTTTTAGAGCACTTTGGAAGATCAATATGCAAACAATGACAACACTAATTATAAATCCTTGTTTCTCCTGAAAATCAAGAAGCCTCAGAATTTCTGGAGACATGAATTTTGTTACTCTATTTTGAATTGCTGTAAATTTCCTTTTTTACTGTCCATTTTTAAATGGGAAAAAAATCAATGCATACTTTTAAAGAAACCATTTGTATGAATTTAGAAGATGAATTCTCCAGCAACTTCTTCATTGTGGCATGTGGGATGTTTCAGCTGTGGCATGTGAACTCTTAATTGAGACTTACGGGATGAAGTCCCCTGACCAGGGATTGAACTTTGAACCTGGGCCCCCAGAAATGGGATCTCGAAGTCCTAGCCATTGGACAACCAGGAAGTTCCCTCCCCAGCAATTTCTTTGGCTTGGTGACCCTTGGTATAGTGTAGGTTATAGCTGTTTTAAGTGAAAGACCTTGACAATTTTAGAAAGAGTAAACAGAGGAATATAAAGAAATATAAAATATATAAAGAAAGACTATAAATAAAGCTGAGCACCGAAGAACTGATGATTTTGAACTGTGGTGTTGGAGAAGACTCTTGAGAGTCCCTTGGACTGCAAGGAAATCCAACCAGTCCATCCTAAAGGAAATCAGTCCTGAATATTCATTGGAAGGCCTGATGCTGAAGCTGAAACTCCAATACTTTGGCCACTTGATGCGAAGAACTGACTCATTGGAAAAGACCCTGATGCTGGAAAAGATTAAAGGCAGGAGGAGAAGGGGACGACAGAGGATGAGATAGTTGGAGGACATCACTGACTCGATGGACATGAGTCTGAGCAAGCTCCAGGAGTTGGACCGGGAAGCCTGGCATGCTGCAGTCCATGGGGTCGCAAAGAGTTGGACATGACTGAGCGACTGAACTGAACTGACTGAGGCTCACAGTGGCCATGTCACAAATGGCAGACTAGGAGCAGAGCCCCTTCTGAGTATACGGAGAAGGTCATTTTCCTGTGAGCGTGTGAACAGCCTTGAACCGAGTTTCTGCGGGGAGGAAAGGGCCCTTGCGTGCTGGCCACCACAACCTGGTGCGATTTTAGGTCTTACTCTGCTCTGTTCTATGCTTCAAAGTGCCACCTGGGAAGGCACAGTGGTCAGAAGCCACCACCAGGATGGGAAACTCACTAAAAAGGCGGGAAGAGGCAAGTTCCCTGGGTCAAGAGGCTTCTAAACAGGGCTGGGGACTGAGGCTCACGGTGGCCATGTCACAAATGGCAGACTAGGAGCAGAGCCCCTTCTGAGTATACGGAGAAGGTCATTTTCCTGTGAGCGTGTGAACAGCCTTGAACCGAGTTTCTGCGGGGAGGAAAGGGCCCTTGCGTGCTGGCCACCACAACCTGGTGCGATTTTAGGTCTTACTCTGCTCTGTTCTATGCTTCAAAGTGCCACCTGGGAAGGCACAGTGGTCAGAAGCCACCACCAGGATGGGAAACTCACTAAAAAGGCGGGAAGAGGCAAGTTCCCTGGGTCAAGAGGCTTCTAAACAGGGCTGGGGCGCCTGAGACAGCAGAGCTTCCTGTTGTGGAGGGGAGGCTGGCGGGGTTGGCTTTCGCTTGCTTTTGGAGAAGACAGGGGGCACTGTTGGGCCAAGACAACCTCTAGGTCTGAGCCTAAGGGGACTGGGTGTTCAGGTTTCTTCCTGAGTGGTCCTCACCACCCCTGTCTGGCCTACAGAAGAATCCAGGGACTCAGGGTAGATATTTCATAGACTTTAACATTTGGTCGGCGTTTCCCCTCCGTATGTTTCTCAATCACCTCTACATTTAGCACAGCACGGGAAGAGTGTTTCCAGCAGACAACAGATACCTCTCTGACTGCAGTCAGACATCAGCAGCCCTGCAGTCCACCTTCAGGAGACTCCCAGAGAGAGCTGTGTGCATTAAAACTGGGCCCACATTTTGAGATGTGGGGAGGCATGGTAAGGTGGATTTTTCTTAACAGACAGTGCAGGAAGCTGGAAAAACAACTAGATTGAGAGCTGATTTGGGATTGAGTCCTGGAGGTAAAGATTCTTGCCATGAAAACCGCTTTGGACTTGTACAGAAATGACTTTGAATCTTGGCTCTGTTCTGCCAGTCAGTAGTCCTTTAACTTCTCTGATCCTCAAAGTCCTCACCTGCTAGGGGATACAAGGACCCACCTCAAAGGGCTGGGATGAGGATCAAATGAAAGAATGATTCATAGAGTGCCTGGCACAGTGCCGGGAAGTGCTGATAAGTGAGGCGTGACGGAAGAGAGTTTGGTTTGATGTGGGAAGAGGAAAGGTGAGACTTGGGCTGTGTCTAGGGACCGAGGGGCCATCATTTCCTAACACCACCTGAGGCAGGAGAGTCCTGGAAGCAGTTACCCTGGAAGAAGTGTTATAAGAAGGGGAGCAAAAAAAACCAAGTGCAAACTTCTCGCTAGGTGAAAAAAGAAAGAATGTTGACTGCACGGAGAGGGTGAGTAGTCTGACCGATGACTCCCAGACGATGAGAAGCGAGACTCTAAAACAAATCCCATGCCCTTGGTGGGGACACTCACATCTGCCCTCCACATTATTGTCTCAAGATGATACAGAAATGGAGACCCCTTAGGGGTAAGGGTAAAAAAAAAATGTAGTCTCTCCCTGAAGATTATGCTGCTCATCTTAAAACCAGGCAACTTCATTTTAGCTGTGGAGGAGATAGCAGGAAGTTGATGTCTAGTCCTTTGAGAGAGTGATAACGATGTGTGGGCTGCTCAGTTAAAAGTTAGATTAAAGGCCTAAAGCTAAACTGCATGATTTCCTGAAGAAATAAATGGGTTCTTTCATTCTTTTCCTTCTGTGTGTGGGATGTTATTATTTTAGATGCGAAACACAGAATTTTAACTCACATTAGGGAAAGAAAATGGAGGGAGAGAGAATGGGCCAGTCAGAGCTCTTCAGCCCCAGCAGGACTCCTGGCTCCTCTGCATCTGCGTGAGCTTGTCAAGGCCAGTAAGGCCTCCATGGAGAACAGGCTTCCCTCTCTCTTGTTCTGGTTCTCTCACACCCCTCTTGCCTCTGCTCCTCTATGTCAGCCTGGATTTAAGTCTCATATAGGGAAAAAACATTCCCTGACTTCTTGTTTCTGCAATCACATACAGTGTCACAGGAAAAAAGGTAGGGTTGATATCTTCTAAACCAGATCATTTACTGATAATAATTTAAAAGGTAAATAAAGTATCCCTGAGTTCAGTTCAGTTCAGTCGCTCAGTCGTGTCCGACTCTTAGTGACCCCATGAATCGCAGCATGCCAGGTCTCCCTGTCTATCACCAACTCCCAGAGTTCACTCAGACTCATGCCCATCGAGTCAGTGGTGCCATCCAGCCATCTCATCTTCTGTCGTCCTCTTCTCTCCCTGCCCCCAATCCCTCCCAGCATCACAGACTTTTCCAATGAGTCAACTCTTTGCATGAGGTAGCCAAAGTACTGGAGTTTCAGCTTTAGCATCATTCCTTCCAGTGAACACCCAGGGCTGATCTCCTTTAGGATGGACAGGTTGGATCTCCTTGCAGTCCAAGGGACTCTCAAGAGTCTTCTCCAACACCACAGTTCAAAAGCATAAATTTTTCAGTACTCAGCCTTCTTCACAGTCCAACTCTCACATCCATACATGACCACTGGAAAAACCATAGCCTTGACTAGATGGACCTTAGTCGGCAAAGTAATATCTCTGCTTTTGAATATGCTGTCTAGGTTGGCCATAACGTTTCTTCCAAGGAGTAAGCATCTTTTACTTTCATGGCTGCAGTCACCATCGGCAGTGATTTTGGAGCCCCCCCCCAAATAAAGTCTGATACTGTTTCCACTGTTTCCCCATCTATTTCCCGTGAAGTGATAGGACCGGATGCCATGATCTTCATTTTCTGAATGTTGAGCTTTAAGCCAACTTTTTCACTCTCCTCTTTCACTTTCATCAAAAGGCTTTTTAGTTGCTCTTCACTTTCTGCCATAAGGGTGGTATCATCTGCATATCTGAGGTTACTGATATCTCTCCTGGCAATCTTGATTTCAGTTTGTGTTTCTTCCAGTCCAGCGTTTCTCATGATGTACTCTACCTATAAGTTAAATAAGCAGGGTGACAGTATACAGCCTTGACGTACTCCTTTTCCTATTTGGAACCAGTCTGTTGTTCCATGTCCAGTTCTAACTGTTGCTTCCTGATCTGCATACAGGTTTCTCAAGAGGCAGGTCATGTGGTCTGGTATTCCCATCTCTTAAAGAATTTTCAACAGTTTATTGTGATCCACACAGTCAAAGGCTTTGGCATAGTCAATCAAGCAGATATAGATGTTTTTCTGGAACGCTCTTGCTTTTTTGATGATCCAGCGGATGTTGGTAATTTGATCTCTGGTTCCTCTGCCTTTTCTAAAACCAGCTTGATCATCAAGAAGTTCATAGTCCATGTATTGCTGAAGCCTGGCTTGGAGAATTTTGAACATTACTTTACTAGCATATGAGATGAGTGCAACTGTGCGGTAGTTTGAGCATTCTTTAGCATTGCTTTTCTTTGAGACTGGAATGAAAACTGACCTTTTCCAGTCCTGTGGCCACTGCTGAGTTTTCCAAATTTGCTGGCATATTGAGTGCAGCACTTTCACAGCATCATCTTTCAGGATTTGAAACAGGTCCACTGGGATTCCATCACCTCCATTAGCTTTGTTCGTAGTGATGCTTCCAAAGGCCCACTTGACTTCACATTTCAGGATGTCTGGCTCTAGATGAGTGATCACACCATCGTGATTATCCAGGTCATGAAGATCTTTTTTCTACAGTTCTTCTGTGTATTCTTGCCACCTCTTCTTAATATCTTCTGTTTCTGTTAGGTCCATACCATTTCTGTCCTTTATTGAGCCCATCTTTGCGTGAAATGTTCCCTTGGAATCTTTAATTTTCTTGAAGAGATCTCTAGTCTTCCCCATTCTGTTCTTTTCCTCTATATATTTGCATTGATTGCTGAAGAAGGCTTTCTTATCTCTTCTTGCTATTCTTTGGAATTCTGCATTCAGATGCTTATCTTTCCTTTTCTCCTTTGCTTTTCGCTTGTCTTCTTTTCACAGCTACTTGTAAGGCCTCCCCAGACAGCCATTTTGCTTTTTTACATTTCTTTTCCATGGGGATGGTCTTGATCCCTGTCTCCTGTACAATGTCATGAACCTCATTCCATAGTTCATTAGGCACACTATCTATCAGATCTAGGCCCTTAAATCTATTTCTCACTTCCACTGTAGAATCATAAGGGATTTGATTTAGGTCATACCTGAATGGTCTAGCAGTTTTCCCTACTTTCTTCAATCTGAGTCTGAATTTGGTAATAAGGAGTTTGTGATCTGAGCCACAGTCAGCTCCTACTCTTGTTTTTGTTGACTATATAGAGCTTCTTCATTTTTGGCTGCAAAGAATATAATCAGTCTGATTTCAGTGTTGACCATCTGGTGATGTCCATGTGTAGAGTCTTCTCTTGTTTTGTTTAAAGAGGGTGTTTGCTATGACCAGTGCATTTTCTTGGCAAAACTCTATTAGTCTTTGCCCTGTTTCATTCTGCATTCCAAGGCCAAATTTGCCTGTTACTCCAGGTGTTTCTTGACTTTCTACTTTAGCATTCCAGTCCCCTATAATGAAAAGGACATCTTTTTTGGGTGTTAGTTCTAAAAGGTCTTGTAGGTCTTCATAGAACCGTTTCAGCTTCAGCTTCTTCAGAGTTCCTGGTTGGGGCATAGACTTGGATTACTGTGATACTGAATGGTTTGCCTTGGAAATGAACAGAGATCATTCTGTCGTTTTTGAGATTGCATCCAAGTACTGCATTTTGGACTTTTTTGTTGACCATGATGGCTACTCCATTTCTTCTGAGGGATTCCTGCCCGCCGTAGTAGATATAATGGTCATCTGAGTTAAATTCACCCATTCCAGTCCATTTTAGTTCCCTGAATCCTAGAATGTCGATGTTCACTCTTGCCGTCTCGTTTGGACACTTCCAATTTGCCTTGATTCATGGACCTGACATTCCAGGGTCCTGTGCAATGTTGCTTTTTACAGCATCGGACCTTGCTTCTATCACCAGTCACATGCACAAATGGGTACTGTTTTTGCTTTGGCTCCATCCCTTTCATTCTTTCTGGGGTTTTTTCTACACTGATCTCCAGTAGCATATTGGGCACCTACTGATCTGAGGAGTCCCTCTTTCAGTATACTATCATACTGTTACTGCCTTTTCATACTGTTCATGAGATTCTCAAGGCAAGAATACTGAAGTGGTTTGCCATTCCCTTCTCCAGTGGACCACATTCTGTCAGACCTCTCCACCATGACCCACCTATCTTGGGTTGCCCCATGGGCATGGCTTAGTTTCCTAGAGTTAGACAAGGCTGTGGTCCTAGTGTGATTAGATTGACTAGTTTTCTGTGAGTATGGTTTCAACGTGTCTGCCCTCTGATGCCCTCTTGCAACACCTACCATCTTACTTGGGTTTCTTTTACCTTGGGCGTGGGGTATCTCTTCATGGCTGCTCCAGCAAAGCATAAGATATAAGAGAAACTGCGTAGTTCCCACTAATACTCCCAGGGCACAGACAAAGCACATCAGGACTCCAGAGAGGTTCCTTGTCCGTAATTTGTCTAGAGCTTCTGGAGATGGGAACAGAGTCAGGAGGACCATGGAGACCTGAGGGGTTGTCCACTGTAACACTGTTTGCCCAGGCTTTTTGGGGATCAGAGATTTTACCACCTGCACATGATTATACCTTATAAAAATATACTCAATTATAGATCCTACTCTGCAGTGATGACGCACAAATGTGCATGCAACAACACAGATGAATCTTGAATGTATTATGCTAAATGAAAGGAGCCAGACTCAGAAGGCTACTGCTATAGATTCCATGTAGAAAACATTCTGAAAAAGATAAAACTATAAGAACAGTAAGCAGACCACTGGTTGATGAAGGCTTGGGTTGACTACAAAGGAGCATGAGGGAATGTTTGAGGTTGTGGAACTTTTCATATCATGATTGTTGTGGTAGTTACACAACTATGCATGTTTATCAAGATTCACACATGCGTGTGTGCTAAGTTGCTTCAGTCGTGTCTGACTCTGTGCTATCTCATAGACTGCAGCCCACCAGGCTCCTCTGCCCATGAGATTCTCCAGGCAAGAATACTGGAGTGGGTGGCTGTGCCCTCTTATAGGGGATCTTCCTGATGCAGGGATCAAACTGGCATCTCTTATATCTAGCCTGCATTAGCAGGTAGGTTCTTAACTGCTAGTGTCACCTAGGAAGTCCAAGACTATACACTAAAAAATGGATGTAAATTAAACCTCAAAAACTTAATTTTTTAAAAAAGAACCATTAACAAAGATTAAATGGCATATATATATATATAAGTATTTAGACTGAAGTGTGTGGATGTCTATAACTAACTTTGAAAGCATTTTTTGTTTGTTTGTTTTAAATTTTTGGGTGTGCTACAGGGCTTGTGGGATCTAGTTTCCCAACCACGGGTTGAACACACGTCCGAACCAGTGCAAGCATAGAAACCTAACCACTGGACAGCCAGGAAATTCCCTGAAAGCACTGAAAATAAGATTTATTGATGGATTGCTAGAGGGACAGATATATGGATAGGTATAAGATAAAGCAAGTATAGTAAAATATTAGTGGTAGAATCTAAGTGGTAGTTATTTGGATAGTCCCACTATAATCCTTTCAACCTTTCTGGGTGTAAAAATTGTGCTTATGAAATCTTGAAAATCATTTAAAAATACATCTAACACATTCCTTCATCATCTGCACCACTTAGAGGGTGCTTTCAGGCCCACAAAATTGCTTTCATAGTTTCTGACAGCTCAAAGAAGCATCTTTTCTCTCCCTTTGAAACCATCCTGACAGAAGTAAAGCTTCCTCTTGGTCCACAGAGGGGAATCTCTGGAGATTATTTGCAGCCTCATTTGCATGTATTTGCTATCCTCCCATTAACACAATATTAGCAAGTAAGTCCTTTATGGCTTTTTGTCACTTGCTTGAACACTGAAGAATTGGATTAATTTGACTCTATTCATACAAAAACCTCAGGACACAAAGCTCTGGGCAGCAGCAATTCAGATGGTTAGCAAATATCCCAGACTCTGTTTTTCTTGATCTTGCCTAACTCTTTTTTGGGGGAGGCTCTGGTTTAAGATGCCTCTTTTCATCACATTCTATGATGAAGATTCATGCTAATCTACCCAGCCATAAGCACAGGGCATCCTAGTATCTTGCAAAACCAGGTACCAACCTGTGACGGGATAAGGAATGGTTGGACTTGTGTCCAAATCACCCTTCATGTGGTAGGGGATGAAAAGATTCATCATTCATAGAGTGTATAGGGATAGTTTTCTGAAAGTAGATACACAAACCCACTTCTGATTACCCTGATCTTTTAAACACTCCATATTATCATCTGAGTACAGACAGAGCAGTACAGCATGGCTAGAAAGTCAGAGACAACCACGTTATGTGAAAATTAAGGGACTGTTCAGTCTCCATCCAATTCAACCCACTTTGATAATTATAATAATTTTTAAGGTATATTTCAGTGAATCAGATTAGATATATTCAAAATGCCCAAACTCTGCAGGCCTCCATTTGAATTTGACTGTGTTGATCCAGTCTAAAGATTATTTATGGATACTGCCTGTCAGAAAAGTACTCAAGTTATGTTGTTAAATGAAACAAGCAAGTTGCAGACAGAGTCTATGAAAATAACATATTGATCATATTTTAGAAAAAGAAATGGGAGCACTGTGCTGTACGATGAGGGGGCTGGGAATTCTAGATGACTTTCCCTCCTCTCTTATGTGGGTTTTTTTTCCCCTTTTTAAAAAAGATTTGCTTAATTATGGCTGTGCTGGGGCTTCGGCGCTGCACCCAGGCTCTCTCTCATTGCAGCGCGTGGGGCTGCTCTTCGCTGCAGTGCGTGGGCTTCTCGTTGCAGCGGTTTCTCTTGCTACGGAGCACAAGCTCTAGGCGCTCGGGCTTCATTAGTTGTGTCCCGCGGTGTGTGGAATCCTCCTGGACCAGGAATCAAATCCAGGCCCCCTGCGTTGGCAGGCAGATTCTTTACCACTGAGCCACCAGGGAAGCTCTCTTATGTTGTTTTTGTATTGTGTGGTTATTATACAACAAAGATGTAATCGTTTTGTATCAGATCAAAACAAACTAAAGACGTTTATTCTTTAGAGCTAGTCCACAGTCATTGTGTCTTTACAACTGGGGTCTGTGTGTGTACCCAAACATACGGGCATATTCCTACACAGTTAAACAATGTCTTGGATCTTGATATGGAAAAACTGGTACTCACATAGTGGCTTGTTTTTAGGCTAAGATGGCTTCTATCCCCTAAGACTCTTCCCCTACCCCATCCTAATACACTGGCTTAATGCTATGGAGAAAGTTTGCAATTTTGGTAATTTTCTGCTTCCAACCAGAGTCCAAGATGTTATTCCAGTGATTAACTTTGGGTCTCTTTAGATCTCTCCACCAACAACCAATCTGAGGATTAAAGGCTTTGAGACCCGCCACCAAGCTCTGAGGTCTCTAATCCCACTGCTGTTTTCATTTTTTTAATTTTGGTTAGTTGTATTCAAATTTGTTTTTTCTTCATCTCCTTCCTCTTTTCCTCCACATTCTCTCTTTTGTCCATCCTTGGCTGGAGACAGCTAAAATATCTGTCCAGGTCAATGTACATACAAAGAGAGCACTTTCTCAATCAACAGAACCCCCTTGAATTATTCAAAGTATCTTCTGTTCTCAGGTTTCCAATCCTTTTTTTCCTTGACAGTATAAGCTGGAATGGGGCATCTGGCAGTGGCACTCCAGACAATTGTTCAGGCAGGAAGGATGAGGGTAAGACTCCCATAGAAATAACTAATCGTTTGGATGATGAAAAAATAGGTAAAGTCATGTTTGAAGCGATGTAGCTAATTCTTCTGGAGAAGGAAATGGCAACCCACTCCAGTATTCTTACCTGGAGAATCCCAGGGACAGAGGAGCCTAGTGGGCTGCCGTCTATGGGGTTGCACAGAGTTGGATACTACTGAAGCAACTTAGCAGCTAATTCTTCACTTTCACTTTTCACTCTCATGCACTGGAGAAGGAAATGGCAACCCACTCCAGTGTTCTTTCCTGGAGAGTCCCAGGGACGGTGGGCTGCTGTCTATGGGGTCACACAGAGTCGGACATGACTGAAGTGACTTAGCAGCAGCAGCAAATTCTTACACCAGTATGAATACTGGGCGCTACAACAAAATACAGCCAAATTCTCAGTTACTGGCAGAACAGCTGGTAAACAGGACGTGGAACTGGGGAGAAACTCAGGCCCTGGGGAGCTGGCCTACCTGCTGTCTGGGCGGAGGCTGTTCATGGGCAACTTTATGAGGTGGCTAGACTGAAACCTGGTCTTCCCTCATGGCTCAGTAGTAAAGAATCTGCCTGCCAACGCAGGAGACTTTGGTTCAATCCCTGGGTTAGGAAGATCCCCTGGAGGAGGAAATGGCAACTCACTCTAGTATTCTTGCCTGGGAAATCCCATGGACAGAGGAGCCTGGCTGGGAACTACTGTCAATGGGGTCACAGAGTCAGACACAGCTGAACGACTGAATACGTGGCAGGCATGCGAACTGAAACCTAGGATAATACGTGATCTGTGGATTATAGCAATGCTCTTGAAGGCTTCTTTACTTGCTTTTTTTATACTTGGGGCGACCCCTTGCTCACCTCCTCCCAAGTCTTTAAATTTATGGCTTTCAAGGAAACAGAAATCAAGACAGGAACTCATGGGGTGTAAGACAGGACAGAACCACCATGGAAAACAGTCTGACGGTTCCTTTAAAAACTTTAAACAGAGCTACCATATGATTCAGTGATCCCACTCCTGGACATGTATCCAAAGGGAGCTCTAATTCCAAAAGACACATGCACCCCAATGTTCACAGCATCACTATCTACAATAGCCAAGACATGGGAGAAACCTAAATGTATACTGACAGATGAATGGATAAAGGAGATGTGGTACATATGAACAGTGAAATATTAGCCACAAAAAAGAACTAAATAATACCATTTGCAGCAACATGGATGGACCTTGAGATTAACATACTAAGTGAAGTAAGTCAAATGGAGAAAGACAAATATATGAAATCACTATATGTGGAATCTAAAAAAATGATGCCAATGAATGTACAAAACAGAAACAGACTCAGACAGAAAACAAACTTATGGTTATTAAAGGGGAAAGCAGGGGGTGTACAGGGGGATAAACTAGGAGTCTGAGATCAGCAGATGCAAACTATGTATAAGATAAGTTCCTACTGTATAACACAGAGAACTATATTCAACATCTCATAATAAGCTATAATGGAAAAGAATATGAAATATATATATACACATATATATATACACGTTCAGTTCAGTTCAGTCACTCAGTCATGTTCAACTCTTTCCAACCCCATGGACTGCAGGGAGTGGAGGACACCAGGCCTCCCTGTCCATCACCAACTCTTGGAGCTTGCTCATACTCATATCCATTGAGCTGGTGATGCCATCCAGCCATTTCATCCTCTGTCGTCCCCTTCTCCTCCTGCCTTCAATCTTTCCCAGCATCATGGTCTTTTCCAAGGAGTCAGTTCTTTGCATCAGGTAGCCAAAGCATTGGAGTTTCAGCTTCAGAATCAGTCCTTCCAATGAGTATTCAGGACTGATTTCCTTTACAATG
The DNA here is from genome assembly GCA_006408675.1 of Madoqua kirkii. Lineage (NCBI taxonomy): Eukaryota > Metazoa > Chordata > Mammalia > Artiodactyla > Bovidae > Madoqua > Madoqua kirkii. The sequence continues at coordinate 57,433 of SJYC01069614.1, forward strand.
GACTGGTTGGATCTCCTTACAGTCCAAGGGACTCTCAAGAGTCTTCTCCAATATCACAGTTCGAAAGCATCAATTCTTCAGCACTCAGCTTTCTTTTTAGTCCAACTCTCATATCCATACACACGTATACACACACACACACACACACACACACACACACACACACACACACGTGTAACTGAATCACTCTGCTGGACACCAGAAACGAATCCAATTTTGTAAGTCAACCATACTTCAATGTTTAAAAAAAGAATCGAGAAGACCACCTTGAATCAGCACCAGCACCACAACGAATCTGACATCTGGGAGCAAGTCTAATGGTATCAGAACAAGGGGAAGCAAATCAGGAAAGGCAACAATATGGCTTCTTCTCTGGTCTAGGGTGTTTGGGTGTCTGTACCCAAGCTGAAAAGCTCAATCTGCAGCCATGTGGCTTCCCCAAGCTGGTGAAAAATCCTGAGGGTGAGGAGCCCTGGGGAGAAATGTGAGAGTTGTTTCAGCCCGACAGCACGTCTGTCGACCCTCCCCAGATAACAGGAGAGCCAGGAAAGCCGATAGTCAGCCAGACCGCTCTGTAAGCCGATGCTGGGTCTTTGGCAAGCACTAGTCATCTGCCAAGTGGGCGGCCCTGCATGGAGGCAGGCGGCTGGGAAATGCGCCCTGCATACTGCTCCATCCACTGGCCCCCCTGGGGCCTGCCCAGCACCAACTGTGGCCTCCCTTTCATCTGGTGACACAGGTATTTAGAAGACTCCAAGACCTTTCTATGAACCAGACTGCCTTCCACAGCCACACTGCATAAGGAATAACCGGCTGGGTTCTTCTTACCTCCGGGTATAGGAGAGCAGCCAGTCTAGGAGAAGCCCTCCTTCAAACTCACACCTGCACTCCCAACCCCAGAGGCAGGTCTGTGCAACTCAGACTGCTGCCTACCAGTCCCCTTCATGCCCCATCATGATCAAGAAAACTCCCACACCGAGTCAGGAAAAGGGCCAAACCAGACAACCAGACAGCCACGTCACATTAACAGTGGGAAGGAAGTGGCCAGTGGGATCTTGGGGACAGCAGCATTCCTGACCCCCAAATGTCTATCAGCTGTGTCACTGTTCTCCTTTCAGGGACAAGAGAGCTCATCTCCATTCTTTCCCCTGGGCCCGCAACACGTATACACACACACACACACACACACACACACACACACACATGTGTAACTGAATCACTCTGCTGGACACCAGAAACGAATCCAATTTTGTAAGTCAACCATACTTCAATGTTTAAAAAAAGAATCGAGAAGACCACCTTGAATCAGCACCAGCACCACAACGAATCTGACATCTGGGAGCAAGTCTAATGGTATCAGAACAAGGGGAAGCAAATCAGGAAAGGCAACAATATGGCTTCTTCTCTGGTCTAGGGTGTTTGGGTGTCTGTACCCAAGCTGAAAAGCTCAATCTGCAGCCATGTGGCTTCCCCAAGCTGGTGAAAAATCCTGAGGGTGAGGAGCCCTGGGGAGAAATGTGAGAGTTGTTTCAGCCCGACAGCACGTCTGTCGACCCTCCCCAGATAACAGGAGAGCCGGAAAGCCGATAGTCAGCCAGACCGCTCTGTAAGCCGATGCTGGGTCTTTGGCAAGCACTAGTCATCTGCCAAGTGGGCGGCCCTGCATGGAGGCAGGCGGCTGGGAAAGGCGCCCTGCATACTGCTCCATCCACTGGCCCCCCTGGGGCCTGCCCAGCACCAACTGTGGCCTCCCTTTCATCTGGTGACACAGGTATTTAGAAGACTCCAAGACCTTTCTATGAACCAGACTGCCTTCCACAGCCACACTGCATAAGGAATAACCGGCTGGGTTCTTCTTACCTCCGGGTATAGGAGAGCAGCCAGTCTAGGAGAAGCCCTCCTTCAAACTCACACCTGCACTCCCAACCCCAGAGGCAGGTCTGTGCAACTCAGACTGCTGCCTACCAGTCCCCTTCATGCCCCATCATGATCAAGAAAACTCCCACACCGAGTCAGGAAAAGGGCCAAACCAGACAACCAGACAGCCACGTCACATTAACAGTGGGAAGGAAGTGGCCAGTGGGATCTTGGGGACAGCAGCATTCCTGACCCCCAAATGTCTATCAGCTGTGTCACTGTTCTCCTTTCAGGGACAAGAGAGCTCATCTCCATTCTTTCCCCTGGGCCCGCAGAGGGCGTCACCTGTAGTCTCCCCCATCCACGCTCTCCCCAGACGCGGGGCAAAGCAGTAAGTTCCCCTTGGCCTATGCCACCTGGATGCATTTACTTGTACTGCAAACTGCCCGGGGACATGCTGTGGGTGGAAAACACCCTGGCTTTCCAGATCAGGAGTTAGTTGCACCCCCAGGAGCCAGAGTGGTTTTCCCCTGGCAGGAGTGTGTTGCCTCCTGCCTCACATGGTGCGAGCTGGCCAGATAAGGGGGTAAAGTGGTGTGATGGTAGGCGCTGAGGAGGGGCGCTGCCTTCCCCAGCAGGGCATTCCCTCCAGACCAGAGTGTGGAGGTGGCCACAGCAGCCCCTTCGCCCCGTCCCGAATGTCACCACTACCAGACTCTCAGACCCCGAAGAGCTGCTGCTGATGTGTCAAGCACTGTGCTAGGCGCTTGACATACTTCATGTCTTTTAATTTCCCCAATAACACTGCAAGGCTGGTGTCATTATAACAACCATTTTGGACTTAAGGAAGTGGACATTTGGAGAAGTAGAGGGACCTGCCCACAACAGCTAAGATGTAGAAGAGGGATGTGACCTTCCTGTTACCAATGTTTATATACTTTCCAGGTTTTCTCTCCTTTCGCCATCCCTCAACTTCAGCAGACTCAAGGTGGGTCAGGGTCATTCTTATCTGTGCCCACCTCTCATGGCCAGACCCCGAGCTGACATTGCCATCATTCAGAAAGCCGGGTGCCTGCTTTGCTCTATCTAGACCCCTTTGTACCTGGAGGGCTCAGGTAAGCAGCTTGATAAGGTTTTCAGGATGTCTGATAAGCACTTCCTCAAGATAACTGCCCACCATCACATATTTGGTGCTTTCTCTGCTGGCATCTTTTATTTTTATTATTTTCTTTAGACAATTGATTTAATTGATGGCTTCTTTTAAAATTCAACTATCCCTAAGAAGGACATTACAGCTCATACATTGGTTTCATTATTTTCCACCCCACACAATTATAGACTGTAAATCATGTAAATATCTCATTACAGACTCTGGCAGTGAAAAGAAGAAGTGAGAGGGACTAGAGAAAAATTGGTTTTTGGAGGTCATTGCTTTAATGTGAATATATGTTTGACTGAATTCAAACATTTTCAAGAATGCTAGGTGCCAGAAGTTTTGCTGAGGGTTACAGGCGTTAGTGGAGCACAATAAGAATTGTATTCTACCTGGAAGATGTGAATACAAACTATGTACTAAATCATATTAGGGAATCATTATTCATTTTATTAGGCAGTTAAATAGAAAAAGGCCCTTAGTTTCTAGAGATGCTCTTACTAAAATAATATTTAGAGTTGAGATGTCATAATGCCTGAAATTTATTTTAAACTATTTCAGCAGGAAAACAGATGAAGCAAATGTGGCAAAATGTTAATAACTGTTAAGTTGATAATGGGTATATGAGATTCATTATATTATTTTCTCTACTTTCCTGAACATCTGAAAAGTTTTCACAGTAAAAAGTAAAAAAGAAAAACAAAGCTTTCCAGAAGCTCAAAATCAAAGTTCTATTGCAAGGATGACAAATGGTTTTGTAGTAAGCAGAATTCTAATATGGTCCCATGATTCCTGCTCCTGGTGTACATGCTCTATATAATTTCCTTATGTGGAGTGTGGGCAAGGCTTGTGAATATGATGAGGTTTTACTTCCATGATTAGGTTTCAGTATATGGCAAAGATTTTAAAATTTACACATGTAATTAAGGTCCCAGATCAATTGGTTTCTAACTAAACAAAAAGGAAGTTGCCCTGGGTGGGCCTGGCCTAATCAGACGATCCCTTTGCCGGCGAGATTACAGACAGCAACAGACACTCTCTAGTTGGCCTTGAGGAAACAGAACTGCCAAGTTGTGGAGAGGCCCCTGTGGCAGGGAATAGTGGGTAGCCTTTAGGGAACAATGGATGAGGCTTTGCTCATCCCTCAGTCCTAAAACCACAGGGAACTGAAATCTGCAAACAACCACTGAACTCAGAGGAAGACCTTGAGTCTCAGAAGAGACTGTGATCTTCGCTAACACCGTGACTGCAGCATTGGGAGACCCTGAGGAAAAGACCCAGCTGATTCATAACCAACCTCCTGACTCATGGAGTCTGTGAGATAATAAATGTATGTTGTTTTCAGACAATAAGCTTGTGATAATTTGTTGTGAAGCAGTAGAAAAAACAAATTCACATTTCAACTGTTGTGGCAAGTCTGACTGATTACAAATAGCAGCATTATATTGGAAAGGATTCTAAGACTGGGCATAGCCTCCTTGGGGAAAAAAAAAAGACAGAGAAAATTGTGGTTGATTAGCAATGTCTGCACAGGCATGAAAGAGGTGAGTTGTACCATGTGTATCTCTTACTGCCATTCAAGGTTGCTTGCTGTATTTAAGGAAAAAAGAGTTATTTTCTGTTTTTTTTTTTTTTTTTTCTCAATGACAGAATAACCCCAAGGGGCAACAATGCTAGGGTCTCCTAGGGTCACCATGTTAGAGGGAATGCTAACTTCTAAGAAAGGCCTCAGAAAAAGAGGACTGAAAAGTTATCCAACACAGATCCTGGCAACTGATAAACATCTAGGATGAGCCTTGCAGGCTGGTATCTGCAGTGAAGGCTTCTCCATTGTTCCTTCCTTCTTCACTGTCTCTACTCTTTCTCCCTTTCCATGGCCTCTAATTCTCTGCCTTCAGACATGCTCGAGGGTTCCATGAGCTGGATCCTGCTGTTATTTCTAACTCACTCTGACCCTAATACAGCAGGTCAGAATCCCTCCTTCCTCAGACACATAGGCCAAAGAAGTCAAAACTAGCCTGCTGAATATCAAGCTTGGATTAAACATTTGTTAATATATCATTGTTTCATATTAAATCCAGCAGATGTCGTATCACAGTACCCAGATGTTAGTTTCATAATTTAAATGAAATCAATATAATGAAGCAGGCCATTCTCCCAAGTTCTTATTTTTAGAGGGAAGGCTGACACCTGGGTCAGTATGTAACAATGCAAATCACACTCCATCCTTTTTCGGTGGCACATCCCACAGCAAAGATGTCCTAATCTAAGGGACCACAAAAACTGGAATTTAAAATCAAGCAGATGCACATATCGTGGGGGAAGGAGAGAGTGGGACAGAGACAGAAAGCAGCGTCGACATATATACACTACCGTTTGTAAAGCAGATAGCTGGTGAGAAGCTGCTACATAACGTAGGGAGCCTGGTTTCGTGCTCTGTGATGACCTGGAAGGGTGATATGGTGAGAGGGAGGGAGGCTCAGGAGGGAGGTGATATATGTATAATTATGGCTGAATTGCGTTGTCGTATGGCAGAAACCAACACACAACACTGTAGAATGTTCCCCCCAATTAAGGAATAAATTTAAATAAATAAATAAAATCAAGGTAGGTGCAACCGAAAGAAGCACATGAATAAGGTGAAGACTGAAGAAATTAGCTTCTTCAATTACATTAAAGAAAGATTTTGCGGGTGCAATTCCTTGTATCCAGGTGCCATTTGGAATCCAATCAGCCCAGCTTGCCCTCCTAAGCTAGCAGACGGTCTTTATTTATGTTCCTAAACCACTCATTCATCATAATTTAACTGTCTTTCCCAGGTGCTTTTAACACATAAGAAAGGATCGCCAATGTATAACTAGGCTTAAATATACTATGTGATGGGCCTTTAATGAGAACAACACCCAGACACCCAGAGCTTAAACCAGGGCTTGGTGGCCCACAGCTGTCATATTTTGCATTAGAGCATACTATTGGCTATATTTGCAATTTATAGAATTAATGTGCAATGTTTATACTTGAGAGTTTTCACTTAGAAAATAGTACTTTTCTTTTGCTTTTCTTGAAAAAAAAAAGGAAATCTGACAACCTGTCAGAGCCCCCGCACCCCCACCTTCCTCATGCAAGTAATCTGACAGCACTGAACGGTGGGTGCCCTCCTAGATGAGTGCTTTCCCATGTACCACAGTCTCCACCATGCCTTATTGCCTCCTCAGACTGAGGCCAAGTGGCAATTATAATTTATCGCCGTGGTTTCACTACTGGTTTTCTCACGGCAGAGATGAGAAGAGAATGAGCTATTCCTCATCACCATGACAACAGCCCTTTCATTCATTTACCTTAGCAACCAGGCCCCTCTAACCATTTGAATTTGCTGACATCTGAGTTATATACACCTTTCCAGCAACAGACATATACCAATTTTTTACTTTCTGATGGATAGTGGTTTTGACACATACGTCCTTAGAATGCTTTCTCTTTCTCAGATTACTTCAGTACTACACTCTCTCTTTTGATTACCTCACACCAGTCAGAATGGTCACCACCAAAAAGTCTACAAACATTAAATGCTGGGGAGGAGAAAAGGGAACCCTCCCAAACTATTGGTGGGAATGTAAGCTGATACAGTCACTACAGAAAACAGTACAGATGCTTCTTGAAAAGACTAAGATAGAGCTTACCATATGATCCAGCAATTCCACTCTTGAGCATATATCCAGAAAGACGAAAACTTTAATTTGAAAAGACACATGTACCACAATGTTCACGGCAGCACTATTTATAACAGCCAAGACATGGAAGCAACCTAAATGCTCATCAACATATGAATGGAAAAGAAGATGTGATACACAGTATTATTCAGTCATAAGAAAAGAATGAAACATTGTCCATAGATGGACATAAGAGATTGTCGCACTAAGTGAAGTAAGTCAGACAAAGACAAATACTATATGATATCACTCATATGTGCAATCTAAGAAAATAATACCAATCAAGTTATTTACAAAAGAGAAACAGGCTCAGAGATATGGAAAACAAATTTAGGATTACTAAAGGGGAGAAGGGAAGGAGAGGGATAAATTAGGAGTGTGGGATTAATAGATACATACCACTATATATAAAATAAACACCAAGGGCCTACTGTATAGCACAAGGAATTACATTCAATATCTTGTAAGAACCTATGATGGAAAAGAATCTGAAGCTGTACCACTGAAACTAACACAATACTCTAAGTCACCTATAAACTGAGGCCAAGTGGCAATTATAATTTATCGCCGTGGTTTCACTACTGGTTTTCTCACGGCAGAGATGAGAAGAGAATGAGCTATTCCTCATCACCATGACAACAGCCCTTTCATTCATTTACCTTAGCAACCAGGCCCCTCTAACCATTTGAATTTGCTGACATCTGAGTTATATACACCTTTCCAGCAACAGACATATACCAATTTTTTACTTTCTGATGGATAGTGGTTTTGACACATACGTCCTTAGAATGCTTTCTCTTTCTCAGATTACTTCAATACTACACTCTCTCTTTTGATTACCTCACACCAGTCAGAATGGTCACCACCAAAAAGTCTACAAACATTAAATGCTGGGGAGGAGAAAAGGGAACCCTCCCAAACTATTGGTGGGAATGTAAGCTGATACAGTCACTACAGAAAACAGTACAGATGCTTCTTGAAAAGACTAAGATAGAGCTTACCATATGATCCAGCAATTCCACTCTTGAGCATATATCCAGAAAGACGAAAACTTTAATTTGAAAAGACACATGTACCACAATGTTCACGGCAGCACTATTTATAACAGCCAAGACATGGAAGCAACCTAAATGCTCATCAACATATGAATGGAAAAGAAGATGTGATACACAGTATTATTCAGTCATAAGAAAAGAATGAAACATTGTCCATAGATGGACATAAGAGATTGTCGCACTAAGTGAAGTAAGTCAGACAAAGACAAATACTTATGATATCACTCATATGTGCAATCTAAGAAAATAATACCAATCAAGTTATTTACAAAAGAGAAACAGGCTCAGAGATATGGAAAACAAATTTAGGATTACTAAAGGGGAGAAGGGAAGGAGAGGGATAAATTAGGAGTGTGGGATTAATAGATACATACCACTATATATAAAATAAACACCAAGGGCCTACTGTATAGCACAAGGAATTACATTCAATATCTTGTAAGAACCTATGATGGAAAAGAATCTGAAGCTGTACCACTGAAACTAACACAATACTCTAAGTCACCTATAGTTTAATAAATAATAAATCAACAAATTAAATTAAATCTTGCTTTTGGTTAGAGTTCCTCTAACTCAAAGGAGATCTTAGTATGAGTTTGATCATTTAAGAAACATATGATTGGGTCCTTAAAGGAAATGTGTCTCGCTGATCCCTGAGTTCCATGCATTCTAAGTACACCACTGCTATCTGTTTGATTCAGACACTGCATTTTCCCCCTACTGTAAAAAACAAAAATTCCGAGCCACACAGCCCCTTGAGTGGTATTAATATTTGCATTTTCTATAAAGGTGAAGAAATAGAGAAAAGAGGCCCTCACTTGTTACTTGAAACAAAGCCTGTTTAGTTACCTCTCATTAGGACAGAGCTGTTGGAGGGACACAGGAACAGAGAGGAGTGGGTGAAAACTAAGAAAAGACCATTGGGAGAGGAGGCACAGGACCTGCAGGAGTAGGTGTAGAGGATGCTTAGAGCCTCTTAGCAGGAGGGGCCCAAATGCGTGTGTTGAGGAAGCTGTGGAGGGGGCTGGTAGGGAGGAGAGGGGAGCGGACAGCATGCAGACACTCACGGTTGAGCTGCCGCCTCCGGATCCGGTCCCTCCATGGCCTGTTTCTGATCCAGTGTAGTCGTGATGGTAACACCATGGTCCCAAAGCGAGGGTCTAACACCTCCTCATGGCTGGAGAACAAAAGTGCTCGCAGCGATACAGGAAGTCAAGGCCAGACGTACAAAAAAAATTTTTTTTTGAGCCCTCTTCTTCTTTTTTATATCCGAGGCTTCCGTTGACTTCTTTTATCTTGGTAACTTGCCTTTTTTTCCCCCTTCCCTTAACTCCCGACTGGCCCGAAGGCAGCTGCTGCGCTGGGGTGCCCGGCTCTGGCCTCCTGTGCCATGTTTTATGCATGAAGATGATGGGCCGGTAATTTATTCACGCTGAGATCGCAGGGCTCCTGTGTCTGCCCCACGTCAGAGGCTGGGGGAGGGCAGGTGTATCTATCTGCAGGAAGAACAGCCTGAAATGAGGATCCCTCTCTGCAGGCGGGATTGAAGATCTGAGCTTGGCTGCCAGGACACAGGGCAGGGTGACTGGAGCCCCAATCAGGCCGTGGTGCTCTCCTTTTAGGGCACCTGATCTATTTGCTCCTGGGTCTCTAGTGCCTAGGCTAGTGCCTGGCAGAGTTTGCAAACAACAAATACTTGTTGAGTAATGAAGGTTCAGTGGTAACGAACATCAGGACTTCACTGTGCCCACATGAATCCTTTATGCTCCCTGACCTGCTACATTCACTATCCTCAAAATGCTCATTTGAACTTTCTCATCCATCCCACTGCCCACACTTTTGTCTCCACCTGAGACCACACTCCCTCCTCACCCACCCATTCATGCTTCAAAATCTCATTTTCCCAGGAAGCTTTCCTGCACCTACACTGATGGGGCTAGCCCCTACACAGCTGTGCCTCTCCACTCATCATGCCTGGAAGGCGCTTATGTGTTAGGACTTTTGTTTGTTTGCTGGTTTGTCTTAAGGTGCGTGTCTAAACAGCGCATCAGCTTTCTGGTTGCAGAGACTGTGTAGTTCCTCTCCTGAGCCTGCAGTGGTCTGCCTGGGAAACTGGTAGCACTGAGACATGGCTGGGGCAGCTTGAGCCTGCCTCCCCAAACCTCCACCAGCCTATCCTTAAGCCACACCAAATAAACACACAGTCTTATGAAACGCATTGTATTGGCTATAATAACAGCCTCAATTTGTGACCCCTGGGTGCTGTGCCTGGCAGGGGAAGCGCTGTCTATGATTGATCGCTTACTCTGTTCAAGCTCTTCAGTGTGTGATGTCAGATTGCTCCAGACAGCAGTTATTGATCAAAGCCTCAGCAATAGTCTTGCTAGAAGGTCAGGGCTGGAAAAAATGATATTCAAGTTACCAAATTTAGCCCAAGATGATCCATAAGCCTGCTGAAGTCAGAAACTCTGCCCTCTGTCTTTGTGTCCCTCCTGGTGCCACTGAGGCAAAACTGCTGGGGGAGGGGGTGGAGGGAGCTGGGTCATGATCGCTGCAAACCAGAGGTGTGCTTTAGTCCTTGGGCCTTATTTCCTTCATCTTAAAATAGAAATAACCTGCATATCCTATGGGGTTGTCAAGATGAAATGAGATGAAGGTAAGCTAACTCACCTCACTCCAGTACTCTAGCCTGGAAAATCCCAGGGACGGAGGAGCCTGGTAGGCTGCAGTCCATGGGGTCGCTAAAAGTTGGACACAACTGAGCGACTTCACTTTCACTTTTCACTTTCATGCATTGGAGAAGGAAGTGGCAACACACTCCAGTGTTCTTGTCTAGAGAATCCCAGGGACGGGGGAGCCTGGTGGGCTGCCGTCTCTGGGATCGCAGAGTCGGACACTACTGAAGCAACTTAGCAGCTGCAGCAGACTATGGGACTGCTCCTTGTCCAACCAGCATTACACCTGGTGGTGAAGGGAATACGTTCCAGAGCCACACTGCCTGGGCGCAAACTCTTAGTAGCCTGCTTAGTAGCATCATGGCTTTAACCTTACTGTACCTCAGTTTCTTCATCTGTAAAATGGGGCTAAAAAGAACTGTAGCCAGTACTAAATTGTAGCTGACAATTTAGTGAATTAATACAAGCAAAGAACTTTAGGTTTAGCTTCGAGGAATTGCTTCATGTCATGACAGGCTATTGGTCACTAGCCATACAAGTTTGTGAAAGTTAGCAAATTCCCTGGGTCTCCCTTGCCTTACCTGCAAAAGGAGGTGGTCTCAGATACATTCTATCAGGAGTCCTGGGTTTAATTCCCTATTGCTGCTATAACTAATTGCTGTCGTTTAGTTCCTAAGTCATGTTCGACTTTTTTGTGACCCCACAGACTGTAGCCCACCAGGCTCCTCTGTCCATGGAATTCTCCAGGCAAGAATATTGGAGTGGGTTGCCATTTCCTTCTCCAGGGGATCTTCCCAACACAGGAATTGAACCTGCATATCCTGCACTGGCAAATGGATTCTTTACCACCAAGCCACCTGGGAAGCCTCACTAAAACTACCACGTGTTTCTTGGCATAAAACAACACAAATTTGTTTTCTTATAGTTCTCAAGGTTGAAGTCTGAAAGGAGTCCAACAGGACTAAGATTGCGATGTCCACAAGATTGCATATCTTCTTGGGGCTCTAGAAGAGGACAGTTTCTTTGCCTTGTCCAGCTTCTAGAAGATTTCTTGAGTCCATTTCCAGGTTATCTTTCTTAGTGTGAGGGACCACGACCTAAACCTTTCTACCAAATGTAGTGACTTGGCAATTGTGGGTCACTCTGGGCTTTGCCGATCCAGACAAATCGCCGCTGGACCTGAGTCCTCACTGATTTGTCTACATCCTAAGTTTCCTCTTCTGAAGCGGGGGAAGGTAGACACCAAGATGAGGACCAAGCCTGTGGAAGTTTTACTGACTTTTGCCAACTGGACATAATTCCCTAGAGTGACACACCCAGCACAAGAGAGCCGTTTGTCTGAGAGACCTAGGATGGCTGTTCTAACAGTTCTGTTTGTTCTTGACTTGTACAACTGCTAATTGCAACACAATTTTCTGCTCTTCACGTCACTTACCATAAAGCAAATCAGGTAGCTGCCAGCTAGGCAAATTAGAGACGAGGGGAACCTGGGGAGGCCGTTAGGGTGCTGCGGTCACACTCCCTTCTGTCACTCTCTCTCAACATTTGTCCACAGTGAACTTGAATGTGGAGAATGTAATACAAAACGAAGCGCCCCCACCCTTTCTTTTTGCAATCAGGATCAGATCTTCTTTCCTCCTCATTACTCCACACATTTCCCAAACTTCTGCTGCATTAGTCAATGCTTTTCCAACGTACATAATTTACAACAGCAGATGAGGGAACAGTGGACCAGAGGGGGGCGGAAAGTACAACCAGGTCTAAGATGAGAGGCAGCTGAAAACTTTGCATTTCCTCATCTCTAGTGAATTGAAATACAAATTTTGCCAGTTCACTCTTTACCGTCATGGTGAGACTTGGAGGTGGGGGTGAAACTAGAAATGGAAGCCTCGCCTCCATCTCTTGTCATCATTCTTTCTGGTCAGATTGGCAACGCTGCAGACCCCTGGCTCACACCATATGGTTCCCTTCCCTGACTCTTTGAGCTTTATCTGTTCTTTTATTGAGTACCCACTCATAAACGTCCAGGAGTAAATGGTCTGTGGAGTGTTATTCTCCCAAGTGACATTTGCATTCGTCAATTTTTACTCTTCTCTGGGTTTCTGGTGCTATTAAATTTTCATAAGTTGCAGAATTTCATGGCGGAATCAGAGTCTGCTAGGAGCAATATGTTAAAAAGAATATGGAGAAAAGCATAATTATGTGATCCTTGCTGCTACCTTTTTCCTTCAACTTATTTTCAATAAATGGAAGCTAAGTGTTATGTTCAGGAGAAAGAGCACCGACATTTTAAGCTCTGCATTAAAACTGTCCTGGGGAGAAGCAGACCTTCAATTACTCAGTGGAGAATGGAAACTGCTAAGCCAAGGCACATTGTGCTCCTTTTAAAGAAAGCCATTAAGGAAAACTTGGTATTATTTTAAAATAAAAGCTTATTAAACACCAGGAGGAAACGACAGCACAGCACCTGATTTACTTCTCTCCTGTCACAATCATACCCAAAACGGAAATACGGTTTTATTTTTTTTTTGGAAACTGGAAAGCAATTGAGAACTGAGTTCTAGTTATGGCTATCGGGCTGTCTATCTACCTGCACTGACTGAATACTTACCCAGAAACAGGCTTTGGGTTGCATGCTTCAAGAGGCTATGTTATTTTATTTAATTCCCTCTATATTCTTACTAATGAGTAGTTTTACTAATCCCATGTTATAGATAAATGTATGAAGGCTAAAGAGTAGTTACTCCAAATAGCAATTATCTGATAGAATATTTTACAGATATTAATTTCAGATCACTGTCACCATAATCCTGTACCCATTTCACAGATGGTGAAATTGGGGCAGTGAGAAGTTTAATAATTTGCAGGGCTCACACAGCAGCAGGTGACTGAGATGAGATCTGAATTCAGGTAGCCTGGCTCTGTGCCTAACCACAAGCTATATTGACTCAAATTAAGCAATTAAAAAAAATCCTGCAGTGTAACTATGCACTATGCTCTACATATTTAAAATCTGGCAATACCATTCTGTGTTTGAAAGATATCCCATGCAGCCTTGGCAAAGGCAATTCCTGAATGATAATGAATTAGAACATCTGACAGCTATTAGAGAATTGTCCTACACAACCTTACATTCAAAAGCCTCACTTTAGAGACAATGAAACCGAGGCTCAGAGAGGTCTGGGGACACATCTAAGTTTGCACAGCAGGTTGATGGATTCGGGCCAAGTCTTAATGCACCTCACCCCCAATCTCAGTTCAGTGTTCTTGCCACTGCTGCTGAGGTTAGATTTCACAGGAGATTTTAGAGGTAGGACATTTTTTGAGACCGGTTTTGGTGGAGGAGAGACAGACAGTTGTGAGTTGGACGATGAAAGAGCACGCAGTCCCTGCATTCTATCTGCTCTCTTGCTGGCAGACACAGCCCGTCCTGGCCCTCTCCCCGCCCCCCTTCCTCACTCTCAAACTACTTCTCTGTAGCATTTCCTGTCTCAGTGAGCAGCCCACCTCCCAGCCACTGCCCTCATCAGAGGCGTAGGTGATCTAGTGCCCCAAGCCTCCTGCCCACATTCAAACCAATGGCTGATCCGAGGGAATCCACCTCCTTGTCCCCTCCCAGGTCTTCCCTCTAGCTGAAGTTGGACGATGAAAGAGCACGCAGTCCCTGCATTCTATCTGCTCTCTTGCTGGCAGACACAGCCCGTCCTGGCCCTCTCCCCGCCCCCCTTCCTCACTCTCAAACTACTTCTCTGTAGCATTTCCTGTCTCAGTGAGCAGCCCACCTCCCAGCCACTGCCCTCATCAGAGGCGTAGGTGATCTAGTGCCCCAAGCCTCCTGCCCACATTCAAACCAATGGCTGATCCGAGGGAATCCACCTCCTTGTCCCCTCCCAGGTCTTCCCTCTAGCTGTGCTCCCAGCCACCATGCTGGCCCAGACCATCATCCTGTCATGTGAGCTGCCTTGACACCCCCTCATCAGTGTCTTCCTGTACCACTTTTGCCACCCACTCTAATCCACATGCTCATTAACGCCAGTGTCAACTTCTGGAAATGCAGGTCTGACCGTATACTGCCACCACATAAGCCCCTGTAGTAAAGTACTTGATCTCAGGATAAAATCCACTTTCCTTACTTACTTCCACACTAACTACTCCCACAGCAGTGGAGAAGAAGGGATGCGTAATGAAGATGTTAACCCAAGAGTTGATGATTGATTTACTGGAGGTAACATCCAGGGTCCAATTTGAAGCACTCACAACTTGGGCACACAAGAGAGAAAGTATCCATTCGCTGAATTTAAGCTTCAGAAGACAGAGACTCAGATGACGCCCAAAGAAACAGATACAAGAAAAACTGTGAGGGATGCTGGGTGTGAGCTTGTTAATTGAGCTATGCAGTGTCTGTCCCAAGAGCCCTTGACATTTACAAACACTGTGAGGTCTCGTGGAAGAGACTTGTTTTCTTCTGTGATCAAGGGCCCAGATATTTTAAGTTGGAAAATAATTTATTATGCAAGTGGTGCCTGAGTGACGTCAGTGGAGCTGAGTTGCCTTTACGTGGACAAGAACAAGGTCCATTTTCCCCTCTGACTCCATCAGTCCAAACAGCCTCGATTTAGGCAGAAGAAAAATGTTAGAGCAGTGATCTGTGTGACCTTTGTGGTGGCTCCCTCAGGGGAGACTCAAGATGCAGATACTTCCTCATCATATTTGGTCTTAGAAAATTCAACTCTTCTTTGATCTTAATGTCATTGGATTTGGACCCTTCCCAGCCTTGTCACGTGACGGGGTTAGGG